>LUCM01002655.1:0-14994 GCA_008360955.1 Fasciolopsis buskii | reverse complement strand
GGACACCCTTGTCGAACTCCACTAGTCGTTTCCAATGAACGTGACAGTTCACCGTATACCTTGACGTGACCATAGGTATGCGAGTACAATGCTCACAACAGGTTCACAATCTTCGTTGACATACCCTTCTGGTGGAGAGCACTGAGTAGTGCCGGTCGATCCACCGAGTCGAAAGCACCTTTCAAGTCGAGGAAGACTACGATCGTAGGGCGGCGGTGCGTGTGGCGCGGCGGATGTTCAACTTAAAGTCGCTTATCCTCGGTTTGAAGCCAAGTAAGGGCTCGGGAGATGTTCACTGATAACGAATACGAGCAAAACAGAAACTGTCATACAGTGGTTTTATGGACATCATCAATGAATCAAGCATTGATACTGTATAATGCGGACAAACCAGGGCTTCTTTAGAGATTACCGGCAATCATAGTCCTGAGATATAAGGAAGCACAATAACGTACAGCGTCTTTCAATAAGTCGTGTTATATCGAACCAAGTGAAAGGAATTCAAGTGGAATAAGCTCAATTTGTATTAAGGAGGAGCACCAAACAAACAATCAGGATAAAAGCTGGCTTAACGGCGCCGTTGTTATTGTCTAAACTTCTGGCAGTAATGCAGTGTTGCCATTGGCTCATAAACCGAAAGCGAAAACGCTGCATTTTTATGAAATGCGTGAGGAATTAGAATAGTAGAAGGAACACGTTTCGTTGACTCTAGGATGGAGCACTGTGGGAAGAAAAGGAGGTCAGCAATCATGACACTGAGGCATGTGGCAGCATAGAACCACAGAAAGTCAGGTGTGATAACGAGCCGGGCGACAACAAATTACTGTCTACCAAAGGATCTGGAATTCGAACCACTGACCATTTGGATGACAGATGCTTAGTCCACTTGATCACCGCCCTAACCATCACATCTATGATTTATTTCAACTTTTCATTCTTAATTCCGTTTCACTCGTGAATAGTCTTCGTACGCGTCACAGCGTCCTCCATATTCACTGCACAGACAAAGCATAATCGAAAAATTGCATTGTTGAGCAAACCGTCAAAATCGAACTTTTTTGCTCCAACGATTTTTGTTACCAGTACCTATGCACGTGAAGGTAAACGTGACCCCGGGCGACAAGTGAAAAATCTGCCACAAAACGACATCTACCAGCGGCTTTTTCTAAATTATAATGATTCCAAACAACGTTTAGTAAAGGGCATGCCAACAGTTAGGCGAAAATGGATTACTAAATGCCACAGCAAAAGAAACCTTACTTTGAATTTACAGCAGCACGACGATTGGCAAACCAGTGCACTGTGGCCTCTGCTGGGAGCAGTCGTTCAACATAGACTGTGACATTCGCCAATGAACTGAGTCGGGATAGCCACAGTGCGTTACGGGCTTTGGTTTCTGTGAGAAAGATCGGTGTGCGATCAATAAGCCGCATGCTTCGTTCGCATAAATTGTGCAATAATGGCTTAGTTGCACTGGATTGTGCCAGCTCGTGAAATAAATTGAGCGGGTGTCCTGGCGGATATGTTTCATCTGCACCTATCCATCGATCTGCGTTGTGCTTGGGAGTAGTTCGAACTGACGAGTCAGCTGCATTTACGGTTTTGTCTGGTGGTTGACTCGCGGACTCCAAAACACTGTGTGCTGAGTCGGCTGGCCGGATACCATCTGAAGTCAGCCAGGACGGTAGCGGCAAACCAGACGAGTCAGGATTACATTTCAATCCATGTGCCTCACCTCGAATCCAGGCTCCTTCAAACAAGGTGTCCGGAAATGCGTCTGATGTAGGTGATACCGGATCGAAATGGCGCAGACCTTCTTCGCGAACAAGCAACCTAAAACAAAAAGCGGGGCGAAAAATATTTGGGATATGAACTACCTAGCATTACAAACAGCAAAATAAATTAGATGTCCTGGATTTTCTTGGTCAATTCCGAAGCACCATGAATTCATGTCCATCATATGGCCGAATTAAGTTAGTAGGGAGTCAGGTGGTAGGTCCGGAATCTGAGCTGCTGTGTGGACAATTCAGATATACCCACTAGTCTGCACCACGGACACTCGAAAGGAAACTTTCTACCTGGTGGTCAAACTAGAGAATGTGTCCAGAAAAGGCCATTACGTTCTCCATTAGAAACCTTGGTGTAAGGAATCAAAGCAAGCAGACAGTCTGCATGAATGGTCAAAGAGTCAACATGTGATTGCTGTGCGTAAACGTACCGATTGTGAGGTCTGACAATGGCTTTTATATCTTCCTGAGAGCAGTTAAACTTCCCGAAAAAACAAACGATTCTCGATTTCGGCTTTAGAGCTGCAAACTTCGCTTCAAGAATAAAAAGGCTCAAGCAAATTTATTCAGTACCGATGAGACTCGCTCTACGGGCGTTTCAATGATACTGTGTGTGCGCGCGATTGGGTAGGCCGACAAGTTTATTCTGCTGTTCGCTAACGCACAAAAGACTTTAGGAACAAGTACATCAGAAAACATGCTAGGTTTTCAGGAGCTCCCGTTGAATAGGAAGACAAACCACCTATAGAGATAGCGATTTGTCACAGGACGCACTGTGATAGATAATTCATCGTATAACTAGATCATTTGAGAAATACGCAGAATAATGATAAGCAACAAGAAAAGACGTGGAAAATACAAGATTATCACTGGCCTCCTTCGGAAGAACACAGTTTATACGCGTGGGGATGTTCCTCGGCCTACTGTATTCTGGTAAAAAATGGTTGCATACTGAAATTATCTGAATCAAACGGAAAATTGCTCACCGAGCTCCATCTGAGAAGCGCACAATTGCAAGCATATGACAATCTAACACCCGACCGAGCCAACCATTCCATATCACATGATTTTCTCCATTGCGTGTGGTCCATGGCTGACCGTGAAAAGAGGATGAGAAATGACTCGATGTGGAAAACAACGAAGACAATAAAATCTCCAAGTGATGTTGAATGTTACATTTAAAAGCCACATGACAAACTAGACCGAAAATTAAAGCCACATCCCCAAGAGTTGAAGTTTACAACGGATCACACTGATGGGTAGACTGGTCTCGTGATTGAAAGCAGGTGCGACATGCTGCTACAACCAAGTGACGTTACTAATTATAATGGGTATACTCTTACACAACAATTGTAATAGTTAATAAACAAACGTACTCAACCACCAATAACTTTATCACTTCGTGAAATAATACATCACTACTCAAGGGGAATGGCGTTAAGTGGAAGTAGAAGTTGTTTCTTGCTACACAACTTTCTCGTTATTTTCGAGCTTTGTTAGAACTATTCGGAGCCAATTTCCGACTGGCCTAGTGAAATTCTATTCAAATAAGTGTGACACCTGATTCATTTTAAACAAGGACTTTTATGCGTACGTATTTCAAGGTGCATTGATCACCCCTGTGTCGGTTACCAATTTGCAAGCAGATGCACTCATGTCAGATCACATGAAATGGATATGCTTACACTCAATCGTGAATATACTTGGCAAAAATCCAATTCTCTTGGGCACAATTTTCATGAGAAATGGTATGGAAAAGTCACGAGCCCAGAACTAAAATGACAAACGCCGTGTACGAGGGTGAGTTGTTAACCTTACCACATAATCCGATGAATCCCGTCAAAACATTGCATGACATGTCCAAGAAAATGGATCCAGTCCTATGGACATCAGTTGTTGTATTATAGGGGACAATTAGTTTTAGTGCCCGAGAAACATTTCGCTAGTCTGTGATATGGTCGACCAGACGAGTCCTCTTTTCATTGATCGCTCGAGTGGAATCCCTACGGTTTGATCCAGATTTCTTGATCAAGCGGGAGGTTACAAACACATTCTTATCATACTTCACACTTCAGTGAAGTGGGAGGGGAAGGGAACCAGCGGTCATGACCCTGAAGCTTGGAGTGGAACAGAAACACATAATCTCACTAGGCGTCTGGCAACGAGCCGGGCGACAGCTAGTTGTCGTCTACCATCAGTGACCAGTAGATCCAGGATTCGAACCTCTGACCGTTTTGGTGACAGACGCTTAATCCACTTGATCATCGCCGGTCGTCAGTAAAAGCGGATTTGATCAATCGGTTGTTTAAGTTCGTAAACTGGAGAAACTAATAACAACTGTTACTGAAACCAAAACAAACACCAGGGACTGGAACCATTCCTAAGGAATACACGAGACAAGACAAAAGACAAGCAAGTAAGTTTCTGTCTTTGTGACCAGATGAAGAAAACAGTCTAGCTGCAACAGTGTTTTTGGTTTTCGATTCTGATTAGTAGAAGCATGAATGCAATGCCAAAGGCAAATAGAGAACACGGATACTTCCCGCATTTTCAAGCTAGGATAGCAGGTTGCTCACTAAGATCGGTTTTTAATTTGAAAATTGCGATGTTTTCTTGTTAATGAGAGTTCACTGAATGCCTAGGCAAAACAACATAACTTCAGCGCCAAACTGATATTGTTATTACCGATAAAGTTAAGTCCCGAAAAATAAGACAAAATCAAAATTTTTGTCCACATATAACTTATCGGAATAGCTCGACCTGGATGATCAGTCATTATAATCAGTTTCTTAAATGCAAAAAAATGAAGTCATATGTGGAACAAATTCCAACTCTTGTCTAGAGTGCAGTATAGTTACCGTTTAAAAATGGGAAAATTCGAAACCGAAAGCCTAAGCACAATAAATCATGACAGTTGCTCCGATAGACGGCAGTTCGTTGTCATTCGGCTCGTTAACCCAAATGACCTAGTGAGGTCCTATGGGATTTTACGCCGCCCGAATTTCAGGATCAAATTTGACGGTGGCCTCTCCTATCTCCTCCCTTCACCGCGGAGTGGGCCTGACGGTTATGGAGCATGCTCCTTTCACTACATTCATGTGCCGCACATGAAATGAAAAAGTTGGAATAAAATATGTTCACAAGAATGGTTCATACGATTATTAACTATGCAATGACATGTTTTGGCTTCGGCCGATATCTTTCAGAATCGAATGACGGTGAAAGCATAACCAGATCATGATTAAGGGAAATATTTCGAATGTGAGAACACCGACTACGGCTTTTAGCCAAACGGCCCAATGCTTCCACTTACAGGTTGAGGCGATCCCATGGACACTATCTTGGGAATGCTTCGGGATCTGCAGTTCAACGACTGTGATTTTAATACTTTCTCGCCACTGCATTGAATGTGATTTCCTCATTCTCTATCGATGTCGTTTTCCTACTGGTTTATTAAAAAATGTTAGACGCTATCTGACTGGTGTACCATATTTTCGAAACCACAATCTGTTTAACGATGGTCAGGATTTTCTTGTTGAACGCTGTATCAATACGCTGATTGCATTACATGAAGAACCGACTATTGACATAGTGGCAGCTGAACTGAATTGAAAATGGCAATGTCGGAAGCGCTGTTCGATAACTGCTTGCAGACTCATTCCCGATGCACTGGGTGATGGAAGCTTCTGAGCATTGCACTAGGACTTTCGGATGGTGCCACAATGACGTAAGAATCGAAGACCACCTAGCTTGCGTTTTTCTGTCACACCGTTGGGTCATTATAGTTGTTTATTTGACGCCGATGAGGACGGGAGTGACTGAACAGAGTAATTTTGAAACCATAACTGCCTTGGCCAGCATAACAAGGAAAAAGTCTTTTTTTATTCCTAATCAACGAAACCAAATGCTTGCAGAATGATTTATTTCTGTTGTCTGTGAGTTCGCTTGTACGACCATGTAATTTATGCAGTTGCCTGCAGAGGAGCATTGCGCATGAACGAAGTGCGAGGGCATTACGCAACTCTTTTTGTAGAGGAGGGCTTAACCACAACGAATGGGGAGGATAATCGATCCCGTATCATGAACCAATCAGAAGCAGTTGCCCGAAGCGACAACGACTGTCAAAAGCATTCCTTAACAGACAAAGACCAGGGTAGCAAACAGGCGTAGCAGAGCTAGAACTCCGATAGACAGCACGACTCCCTCCAGCGGAGAGCGACAGTTCAAGTCGTCAACCCGGGAAATCGGACCAACATATCCAAAGGGAGGCTCAAACGACCAAAAGCAAAATTGTTCGGATCGGGCCGGGAATGTTCAGCCGGTCAGAACACGGAGCGTGGTCTGAAAAAGAACAATATACACCCCCGAACAAAGTCTGGGAACCGCAATAAACGTGTGAACCACCCGCTTGTTTTCTTGCTATACTGTGGTAAAAAGGTTGCTGAAAATTCTCGAGTTGAAACCCCAAAAGTCCATCGATATTTACCCAGACGAAAAAGCCGCCGAAAAACGAATGGAAACCGTAGGCGTGGCAGAACCGCGATTTGTAGGAGATATCATGAGAAATGCCCACATTATGGGACGGAATGGCGATTTTGTGTCAGAGTGCACGTCACAAGGAGAGAAAACTGTGCAGCTCGAAAAAATGTGATAATCACAAAAAGCGCAATCATTCTGCATCAAAACGTTTCTACAGAACAGGAATGACCACAAGCCAAACCTTGTAAGACGGACACCGAGTAAATAAGGGTAGATTCCGGCAAAATGCTGATTAACGGAGGAGAAACCGAATTCGAGTTATACAACGACCTGCCCGTAAACATCATGCCAGTGAATGCTTTGTCGAATATCACCCGAAGATTGACAAAGACAAAGGTCGTTATGTAGAATGATGCTAGGTTTCAGTCGAGAAAAAGGCAATACTCCAAATTACCAATCATAAAAATGGTCAATCGTCGGTTGTAAACTTTACAGTGGCCGACCAGGGGGCTATGTTGCTAAATCCATATTCTTGGTTTTGAGTCTGTGAAAAACTTGGATTTTATTTTATTTTCCACTATGGTTCGTTTATTCGTCACATTTCTCATAACGATGAATATTACTTAGAAGATTACGACTGTTTCTTGCTGGGAAAATAGGAGAACCTCCAGGAATGAATACAATGAGCCTGCTGAGCTATGACAATCGACAAGGTGCGTCTCGTATGCAACTGGAGGACGATTTAACGGAATTTGGAAATTCTCATAGTAAAAGATGTTTTGGCGAAAGTACACGAACTGACAGCCTGGGTGAGTCAATTGGACAGTGAAAAAAACATCCAGGCAACTACACATTTGTATCGACCGCAAACCAGTAAACGAGAGACCCGAACAAGAGCGTTTCCCATTATTCCTCTTTTCATGAAATTTTCCGAGCTAACGAATGCACGGTTATTTTATTCAACTTACCATGGCCTTAGTGATGTGGCACTTAAAGTTAGATGAATCCTCGAGTTGGGTGACGATGGTATTATTGTACCCGTTGAAAACGACTACCGTTTGGTTTAACACCATTCAGTGAAATTTTTCAGAGGAGTATTCTGCAAGCAGCAGACGACCTGTGTGGAGAACTCTGGATGACAGTCGACAATCTGATTTTTGGTAGGAGTGTTCAGGAACAACGAAAAGTTCGATTCTTTTCTGCAACGAGGCATCCGAAATGGATTTAAACTAAAGCGAAATAAGTTGGCATTTTGGAAAACAACAGTTTCATGGTCATACCTTGGGCAGCAAGGGGAGCAAGAAGGAATCAAGAAGGGGGAAGTGCCATCGTAAACATACCTGCACCAACCGATAAGGAAGATCTCTCATGTTTTAGTAGAAAGGTCAAATATTTCAGCAGATTTTTGTCAGGGTTAGCGGGGCTGATGAAACCTATCCACTGACTAAAAACTAAAGTAAAAAACTAGATCTGGGCGGAATAGCAGCAACTGGAGTTCAATTACATAAAAGAACTTATTGTAAAAGCCTCCGTGATCTCGTACTGCAATCTATCTTTATCGATATGTGGCAGTAGTTAACAAGGATTAGAAGCCGTTTGAAAAGCTTTCTCGACTAATTATCGCAGCAGAACGTTGGCTGTTGATGAACAGAACTATGCACAAATCGAGGAGCCACTAGTAACCGTGTGCACCGGGAAGTTTACCAACCACACGTTTCATATATATTATATATATATATATATATATAACAAGTCACGCACCATCGGAACCATGGGGAAAGACAAGAATAATGAGGGAGGAAGAGGACAGAGAAGAAAACCGTGTATGATAGCTTTACTATCCTACATGATTTATTTGTGGACTAGAACACTGTTTGGTTTCCCGAACCAAAGTAGACGATTGATTTAGGGGATCCTACCTAGAATATTTAACGAAAAGGCAGCAGGACAATCTGAGAGTCCCGTAACCCACTGATTGACCTATTCGTGCGTCTTTTGGATGGGGCTGAGTACCCTGGGCGCTCAATGCGCCCATTATTCGTTCTTGTTCGGGTTCGCGTCCCAGTTCGGGCGCGGTGCATATGCACTGCTCATGATTCCTAACAAGGATGAAACAGCTGTACAGTGCTTCCATGGTTTCTTTATGGTCAGTTGAGTGATGATGTCACACGGTGAATTATTTCATGAGAATAAAACATTGGTTTTTACCCTGACACTTCAAGTTCTTATGAATGCATTTGGACCCGTTTCGGTTTATATTTTTCAGGCTGAATGGTATCCGGTATACCTTGCCCCCATCCGAATAAACACGCATGTGATATATTTGGGATGTTTTTTATATGCTTGACGCATGAGTGTATCGGAAGGGGAAGCCCCGCAGCCGCTAGGGCCCGCTGCGTGAGGAGGGGGAGGCGGAAACCATGACTCTGAAACTTGGAGGGGCACAAAACTACATAGTCTCATTAAGTCTGGTGTGATATTGAGCCAGGTGACAGTGGGTTGTCGTCTACCACTGGAAGGTTTTGGATTCGAAACTCTGACCGTTTTGGTGTCAGACACAATCTATATGACATTTACGATTCCGTCATAGTGGTCACAGTTCTTCAATTAGTTTTCAGTTATGAAATCTGAAGTACTGATATATTTCACGGTATCGATGAGACCAATGGTACATGCACCAGTGTGCAGCAATGTTCAACTTTGTTGAGAAATTGCACTGATGGTTGACATCTTGCAGTCCCCTAAGCAGACTGTTATTAGTCCTCCTCAGTTTCGTCAAACAATTCCGAATTGACTGAGTTCTTTTCTCTAGAATCTCATTTGAATCATTAGGAGCGTGAGTGGATGATAAGCCCATTTAAGAATCACATGGTGATTCGTCGGAGGATTTTCGTCGGCCAGACAAGACTAATTTTCTGAAAGAGGACACAAGGCCCGAAAGTATCGGTTTTTCTTCTCAGTAGTATGTTTCGCATGCGGACGCGAAACACAATAGTGATTGATTTGTTCTTTGAAGCAACTGCATTATGTTTTACGTCGGGAACGAACGATAAATGATATCAAGTCCGCCGATGAGAGAGCGCAATATATACTGGCAAAGGGTGGAAATGTTCGAAAACATAAAGTGTCAGTTCAGATTTAGGCAGCAAATCTGCGTTCGTTACAGAAAACGCCAACGGTATCTGTGGTTTTTCTAATGTTCTAAAATAAGTCACTTCTATTATGTGGAGGTATGTAGATAGTACTCAATCTCGCGACCACAGACGGTCTTGCAAAAGCTCGGCGCACGATTTCACTGGGTTACAGATTAGAGAGGCCATGCTTTGGACGGTAACAGATACTTAAAAATGCGGGCAAACTGTTCACGTACTAACATTTTTGACACGAATGTATTGGTGGTTCAAGTATGGAAGATTTGGAACTTACTCAAAAATTAATAGGAAATAGTGAAAGAATTCGTGAAAAACTGCTGGTTGAAATTCGATTAGATATCGGCTAGGTTCTGGATAATACGACCAACAGTAAGAGATTATAAAATAACTTTGGATCCGTTTTATCGCAAAGCCGTTATCAATTACTGGTCAACTGCTATTGAAAGACTCAGAAATCACAGCAAATTTATCATACTTCTCACTGATCTCTTCTGGTTGAGATATTCCGTTTGTCAATGAATATAGGATGCATATACACAATTTAATTCCGCTAGCTGATATGGGAGGTCTACAATGAGCTAACATTGAATGGGATAATAATAAACACTAAAATTCAGCGTTATTTTATTAAGTGGCTTCATATCAGACCATATTTCCCCACTGAGACGCTAAGATCTATCCACGCCACTCGATTTCACGTGCGATACCTTGCGCGCAAGTGCCAGTCCAACTGTGAGCTATCTCGGTTCACTGGTCGGCATAAACGAGCGCCGAGGTCAGGCATTGGTCACAAGATCACAACGATCTGCTTTCGCCACCGCACCACAGGGCAACACACTGACATCAGACAGCACGAATGCGCGAACGTGCGCTGGTGCATATAGTGTTCGTTGTTTCAGACCTATAAGAGACACATTTCATTGAGCCAATACGGTGATAATCAGAATCAGGTTGATCTTTCCGAATACATGTTTCATGTCCGCTCAATCATGATATAAATGTCCATTCGGAAAATTGTGTGGCTCTGTTGATTTAAAGTGGTAAAAATCCACGAGCAAAAAAGTTTCTCCCTGGAGCGCATGATTCACAGGCAAATTCATTGAAATACACTGAAATGGATGAACCGTGAATTAGTCATCTGTGAAGTGAACTAAACATAATAATAATAACATACTAGACAGGAAAATGTAAGGATTGCAGAAATTTCAATGAAGGACGTAGTCACGAGAGTTACAGGGTTTAAACGAGCTTTCGAAAAACGAGGACACTTCCTTCAGCAATTCCATTTGGAAAAAAAATCAATGGAAAGGACAGTCATTTCGGTTTCACAATACTTCCATCTCCTCCCTCTCCGTTGCCCTTCATCTCGCTGTTTTACCTTTGTCGCCTTCTCTCCTACATACAAACACACACGCACACGCACACATTTACAAAAACGTGGACTGATGCCCTCATGAAACAAGTGACAACGGGATAAGCTTTGACCAACTGGGGGGAAGCTACGGATAAATTACTACAGCCCACTTCGATCTGAAAGACTGTGTAGACACTTGCCTGTCGAGATGAGCAGTGGACAATCAAAAATACCACGGAATGGGCTTAAAATTGTATAAAAACTCTGAACAGGCAAGTGTCGGCAAGCAGTATACATTATGCATGACATGCTAATAATTTCAACCTATTTGTTCAACATCCTCCTCCGAACCGCGTAAAACAGGGCGGCGAAATTCGAGACTGAAGCACAAATCTGGACTAGGGCTACATTAAATCGACTAAACTGAGACAAGGCACCAGAGAGGGGCAAAGGGGTATTAACCCCGCCCTGGACAAGTAGCTGAGCATAAACAAGTTGAGCCTATGATCAGCAAGGATTTTTTCTTTATATTGTCAGCACATCGCCTCAGAGCATAATTTCCGAAGACGCAAACAAACGATCAACTTTGATTTCCTGCCGTTCATTAGGAATAGCGGACTTTGATTTGCTTCATGTACTGTGGACCATTCCATGCGCAATTCCATGTTTAGTGAAGAAGGGATGCAGAGGGTATTTGAACGAGCAACATTTCGCAGCAGCCTACACGAAAGAAAGGGATTTTCATTAGGAACCGCAATCGGAATATTTGAACCGAATATTCTAACCCAAGTGCATTGGAAGTTGTTGATTTCATCAGAACTATGAACAGGCACATACCTACTAGTGCCCACTCTGTTCGATGCAACGCGTAGGCGCCTAACCTGACGTGCACGGGACAGACTGATGCATATGAATCTTTACTTTTTGCAGCTCGTTGCAGATAGTAGAATGTGTTCTGCCTAGCCAGCATTAAGCAAGAAACGTTAACGGTTCTCAACAAAGCATACTCCGTACTTCTAACAACAAACTATCCTTCAAGCAACGCGGCAGTAGGGTGAAAGCCTCATCTCAACTTGACTCACTTACGTCCTATGCCATTGATTTTTATTCCAGTTGCAAAGCCCGCCTAACATGGTCGGAAGGCGACTTCTTCAGGTACCAATTCAAACCTTCAGAAAATGACCGAACCCTCGGTTTGAGATAAGCCATCCTGCACAGCTTGTTGGATCATGGGAACGTGCCAGTCGCCACATCGCGTCAAGGTGTGCCTTTAGTACGACAAAAATGCCTCACTGTGAAAAGTTAGTGTGGTGATATTGATTTGTCCCGACCACCAAAAAAAAATAGGAAAAGCCCAAGACGCTATAATTTCGCTGACAGTTCTGGAGCTTGATGTATAAAGCCAAGAAAGGATAAAAGAACAACAAGTACAATGAAGACGATGAAAAGAGTAAGTCTCTTGACATATCCATGTTATGAGACCACGGATGAATCGAACACCTTTGAATAAACTGGCGTGAACCACTGAAAATTTAAATTTATGGTGGTCAAGCAGCTAAGATAGGGACTTAGTTTCGGGATTCGAACTCTGCGTACTTGAGACACTATTACATTATATCTACTTCATGAACAATGCAAGCTTTCCTACAGAATCATTGTAAACAAATCAGGTAACGGAAAACGAGGGCAGAATAGTTTACACACAATTCCGCCAGCATTAATGAACGACTTAAGCAAGGATGAGAGTGCGAATGAGTATTCATTTCATGAGGGGGGGGGGGGGGTGGGGGGAGGTTGGCATATACCAAAGAATCGGTAATTTAGTCGAAATTAAAAGGTGCGTCCAACACTAGAAACATCGAAGGTTGATCTTCTTCACCATCAATAGCCATTAAACAGCAAGGTAGGCCTCACTGATCGCGGCATTTTTCCCAGAGTTACACGTTTCAATGGAAAGAGTGAAAATCCAAGGCGAACAGGGAGTGGACCTACACACGTGTGAAACGATAAGATACTGATGTAGCCAACACACGGAATACACTCAAACTGTAAAAACGCACATGCTCTCTCAATCATTCTGATTCGAATAGACAATATGACAAAGGATCGCCAGGGTTGTACGGGTCCATTGCCATAATCCCTCAGTGTCCTCCACCAACTAGTTGACGAGTCTTATCGGATCCCAATCACAGCGAAGACGTGACGATCACTACTTTACCTACTTTCGCTGTAACTTGCTCATTCCAAGTTATTGCGCGAGTAATTGTTGGCCTCCAAGGCTTCTTCCACTCTTGGGTAGAACCAACATAAGGCAAGAATATAGTAAACGAGTTGTTTCGCATACGTCAACATGTTGACCCAAGCAGCGTGGTCTACTAAGTTTTGTATCCGAAACAAGGTATCTGAAGAGCGCAGCACCTAGTATTGGCTTCCTGACCTCTTACATTACTCCCCCGGTCTACTCAATCAATCTGGCCATCACTATGATAACATCGGTGGTACCGATAAAACTCTCACCGACGAACTCTCATAACACGAATATTCATGTCATCGGAAGCGCAAATCAAAGCTGAAACGCAACTGAGACAAGTAAACACGACAAATCAATTTCAGCCTGAAATATCAGTCCGACTCGCCGAAAGTGCTTCAGTCATGCGTAAGCTGCCCGAGCATTAGAATATGTGCAGACTTACCTCAATGACGCGCTACCAAATCGTCGGGACTGCAGCTAACATAATGAGGTCGTTCGAGAACGGTCATGGGGTTGGATGGCCTTCGTGTATGGCCGTTGAGCTGCCAATGCAAAAATCGCATTAAAAATACTACGCATGTGACCGATTCGACGTACGTGGTCCAGTAAGAATTATACAAATTCTTGGACAAGACCCCGCGCAAGGTAACTAACTGGCGATAATGGTCTCATCTGACTCAGACTTATCTGTGAGCTAATGAGCGCCAGTGCAGTGCGACGCGACGTGTGTCGGAAATTCGTAGTAGAACAATGGCCACTTACAAGCACAAAACTGGAAATTACTTACTCATTATCTGTTCGCTGTGCAGGCAAGGCGCATTGCCACCTAAATGAGGAACAGATGCACTAAGTTTTCCACTTTGTGCATTGAATCAACTTCGCCACTAAATTGCAGAGACTTTATGCTCTTCAGAACACCAAGTGGACGAGGTTATACAGTAAAACTACTCTTTCTCATGTAGTGCTTCAGTCTGTGGAGCGGATGCTGATAACAAATAAACTGTCAAAAACTTTTTTAACACTTAAATTCTTCGTAACCTCGACTGATACAATGAGTCTCACAGGCGCAAAACGATATTGACTGGAGATCCAGTCAGAAGGGCTGATAGTCAATGCAATATCATCACCTCAAGACTATTACGTACAACCATACGTTTGTACCACTAGCTTTGAGCTGCTCGTCGCACTGAAGTGTGGGTGGGAGATACTTACGGACATGAATTAGGCCAGTCAGATTGAATTAACTTACTCAGAATCCAGAATTAGTGTTTCCTCACTAACGCAGACATAATGTAAAGTTTTGAATAGTCCATTGTAGAGCAAACACGCACTGTTGGTACAGCCTGCATCTAAGTTCGCACATTGAAGGAACCAGAGTTCAGAGGCTGACGAAGCTGAGAAAATGTGAGCTAACAGATTGAAAACACCTACCAACAAGTACTTGACAATAGAAGCGTTGCGAGTGAATCGGGGGCGTTATTATCATGGCGATACTCTATTGGTGGAGGCAGAAGGGAACACCGGTTGGGTTTGGAGTCAGAAAGAGACAGGTTGATTAAAAGAGGGAACATCTGAGCAGTAGCATATCTATAAAATCACTACCCACCATCACTCGGATGCAATGGGCAGCGGATGGATCCTGATTAATCGTGCGCGAGACAGATGCATAAATGGAATGGTTGGTAGGCGTGTAAATTCATGGAACAATGGAACGAGATACTGCTGGGAGTCCAGCCGCTAAAGCAGAAGACGATTGGGTTCTCACTTAGAGCCTTTGTTCTCACAAGAAACCTGACCGGCAAGGCCAGCGGGAAAATAGCTTGAGTGGTGCGCCCATATACTTGGATCAATTAGTTTACCACTCGTTTTTCCCGACTGAGCTTCTAACTCAGATAACCCTAAATTGGGTGACAGGAGACTACGTCGCAGGCTCTACCCTTGGCGAAAAACGCAGCGAGTCAGATGAGCTTG
>LUCM01002654.1:162662-188103 GCA_008360955.1 Fasciolopsis buskii | reverse complement strand
ACCGGACACGTGAAGAGTGAAGAGAGCGTATGAGGTCGCATCTGGGCTAGGAAGAGTGACCACTGAAGTTGGATTCTGTATGCGCGTTTCGGAAACAGCATGCATCCATATAAGTAGTTTAAAAGAGTACTTGCTAGGGTAGGTTTTCGCCCTATTTGGGTGATTGTGTGCATTGTTATATTAGTCGTTTATTATTGCAGCACGGGACTCTCGATCAATGTTGAACAAACAGTCAAATGCCCAAATCACATGACTCGGTTAAGATTTTCCCCTACCTAAAACTTTTCGACCAATCAGAAAAGAACACAGAGGCAGCGAAACAATTTTGCACTCAACGCGTCTATCCTTTTGGATGCATTTTCTATTTGATCATCGACGAGTGGAGGTGTCCACGTCGAGTCCGATTTGGCGAAATTCCCTCTCCGGATGATAGTTGTGCCCCTATCCCCCTTAGTCACTTGTGAATTCTTTTGGTTCCCATTTCTGGCAGCTCCTGAACGAACTCTGTTCCGCTTGCCAGACTATGTGTGGACCGCACCAGATATACTTTCATTGTTGCGCTTGAGATACCCTTCAATGGTTGAATCTCAATTTATATCTCTTTAACTTAGGTGACCGTAGTGAATTGCTAGTCTAACAGTAAAACCGTCTTTGCTGTTCATAAGAACCCATAATTTTGCGTCTAATCACTAAAATCGATACGAACTATGGGTCTAATAATTCGACACATACATGCAGATTAGTTCAGGCGCGTATTCCTTATAGCTGCCTGGCTAGGGTTGTTTTGCAGTCGCGATTGTGTATTATGAATCACAAAAAGAACACTATTTAGACCAATCCCCTCATCTCCGTACCTGTTAGGCATCTTCTTGGCATCTCACTAGAATCTCATTTGAATAATTAGGGGCGTGAACCGACGATAAGTCTACTTAAGAACCACACGACGACTCGTCGGAGGATTTTCATCGCTCAAGCAAGGCTGACCCTTCAAAAAGAGGACACAACCCCCGAAAGTATAGGGTTTTTCATGCTTTTTTCTGTAGATTGTACAGACAGTTAACGCGCAAAGGTGTTTCCATGGTGCAGGTTCAGTAATCGGAAACCAATAACGATTCTGCTTAGAGGTGATGATTTTGGTCAGCGTGTGTTAGCGAAATCAGTTCCTATCGGTTTTGTGCACTTCCATGAAATTCCTGCCAGAACACATTTACAAGCTGAATGACCAACAAATTCATTTTCAGTGATTTGTGAGCATCTCTTTGGAGCCCAGTTCGATGCGTCGATATGGTCTTTTATTACACGACTGAGGCGTGAGTGCAAAAGACAGTGCATATCTGTGCAGAGTTCATGGGCAAGTCATGCGATACAATTCGACGCAGCTTCGTGCTAGCTGGTGTTGATTTCACCTCACGTACTTGTAACATTTAAACTTGTAATTCATATAAGGAATTCGGCCTGCCACGATAACAAGAAGGTAGGAGTTATCAGTAAGTGCTGAATTAGCTTCGACCCAAGCTACGCGAATGAAGACAACAAAAAGACCAAAACAGAACAAAAACAAGTTCGAGTTGCATTTGCAGTTCGAAGAGTTTATATACAAGGTTGGTGATATTTCGATTGGCGTAATCCATTTCATCCAATCACTTTGGCAGAATGTTTGGATTTCACGACCGCTAGTCGTTACGATTCTCACTGGGTGCTTGTCTGCGCAGACCAGCGTGAAGCTGCGCCAGAATGTATCACGTGGCATGTACATGAAGTCACCGCAATATTGCAATACCTCATGGTCTCTAATGCCTAAGCTACGAGTAGAGATAGAGTCAGACAGACAGACAGACAGACAGACAGACAGACAGACAGACAGACAGACAGAGGGACAGACAGAGAGAGCAAGTCTGGAACCACAGTCCTGAGCCCTGCTATGACACAGAAATAAATGAGATTCCAACCGGTTAGGCGGGTTAACTAGTTTTGCGGTAGCCAAGTGCCGTTCGTTGTCAAAGCTACTGGCGGATATGGAATTCAGGCCACTTCACTTCACGAGGCAGACATTTACTTCACTTGACAACTGCCGACTACTCAGTTAGTGAATCCATTTTCTTTTTAGTATTCGAATCAACGGGAAGCAAAGTTTTGCATTAACTAGTATTTTCCAAAAAATACGCTTAGTCCGGTTATTCTGCCTGTGACGACGAACCATAAGAACGGCATCCTTGATACACACAACATTTAGTAATCAACAGAAACCTAGCCATGCTTCAAGCATTTTGCTTATTTGAATGCGTTTTTACGACCACTTTGGGGATTACTTTTGCCACTTTCTCTACTTTTCACTTTAGTTTTTTATATTTTATTACTCTTTTTCTTAGTCAACCGGAAATGCGCATCACTTCCAGCGAGGGAGTCATACCCAATGGAGGACTGCGAAATGGAGAACCTGATCGGTAGTGGGAGGATTCGAACCCGCGACCTTCAGGTTGAGCTGTCGTAACTCGGACTATTTGACCGTTATCGGCAACATTAATGAATTTAGTAATCAATTTTCCGATCCTTTCAATTCCACGCTCAGTACAAAATCTGCGCCCATTTGTTGCAATGATTTACATTCAAACGTGAATTCAAAATCATTACAAGACTTGCTTTCCATCGTTGTCTTCCGCTTGATCGGTAAGATATCTAACAAACTGGGATAACCGTTGGCTAATCTAACGAATTCAAACATTTTCAAGCTTAGCTTACTGTCCTTCCTCGGTTACCATACAAGGGGCTGGCGAGGTGCAATAAAATGAAGGAAAACAAAACAGAAAAAGTGTGGTGATGCACCCTGACCTCGGTTGGTCGAAAGCCTTCACCGAATTGTAAATTCTGTTGTTTGTACTTTGTAGCGAGAAGTAAAATGCCGTCCTAGTGACCGTGAATGTTACTCACGTGACTTAGCGATGGGGA
The DNA here is from genome assembly GCA_008360955.1 of Fasciolopsis buskii. Classification (NCBI taxonomy): domain Eukaryota; kingdom Metazoa; phylum Platyhelminthes; class Trematoda; order Plagiorchiida; family Fasciolidae; genus Fasciolopsis; species Fasciolopsis buskii. Next base: position 185,157 of record LUCM01002654.1, on the reverse strand, counting down.
TCACAAGATCACGCCACCGGACAAGCAGTCAACAAGCCGATTGTAGTCTCGACAAAAGTAATTAGATTGTTTTCGTGGCCTAGATATGCATTTGTATATATCAATTGTAAGAGGAACATTAAAAACCTTCGTGCAAGTCCGTTAAGATTTTTGTTTTGTTTTCGTTTTCGACCTGACAGCGGTCGATTTGACCAGAACTAAAAAAAATCATGTTTTGTTCTGCGTGATTGTCGGGCAATTCGGTTCATGTTAGGAACGGTTTTTTTGTGCTTACAACCACAGTATCCGCCTCACATTTATGCTGGTGATACTGCGATTTACGCTTTGTCAATCATTCTTTCGTACTCACAATTGCTACTGCGACCACATATCGAAACAGGAAATATACTTCGAATCGTGTAAACGACTTATCGCTTCTTTACGGGCATTTTTTCGCACTGCGTCTATTTGTGCAAATTTCTTGTCTTTCGTACACTTGTGAACGTCTATTTGAGCGTTTTAAAAATGTCGAATTAGAGAAAAAACAAGTACTTCACTTGGACTGAAATAGGTTGCATTCTGACGTAACTACCGCAGGTGTTTGATCATCAAACCGTTTGGTTCTTAACTGGGCTTCGAAAACGCAGTTAGAAAAAATTCCATCCTGGAGAGAAGATCAAATAACTGGCCGGCCCAATACCTGGGGGACTAATTGTGGAGAGAAAGTAATTTAATGCCCAACCATTTGTGTTTTAATTCGGCGAAATTGGAGTTGACCGGCAAATCAAGATTAGAACGCACAAAGCGATTCTTTGGACAAATTGTGTATGCCGATGATTTGTTTTCACACCTGGTTAGTTGACTGAACTGTTCACAAATGCCAATTTTGGCGAGATGGACTTCACAGACAGCGCTCGTGAATGCCTGATCTCAATGAATCTATCAGGTCTGTGTTTCCAAGGCATATAGAAAGAATGCATTTCCTTACAGTCGTAGCCTATCGCTCGAACGATTCTCAATCAAACTGAATGTGCTTTTGCGCCTGTGTAGATACGTCCGGCTTAAGTTATCAGAAAATAGTTCCTTGATGGCAAATTGCAGTATGCATAAATTGCTATCCCCCTGCTACTGCACTACAGTGAGGTGAAAGTTCTTGTGAGTGGTGAAATGTCTGAGAATTGCAAATTATTTTTTCTTTTCAGTGCTATATTTCGCATACGAATGGATGAACAAAATTTCCCGTATGCGAAATATACTACTGAGAAGAAAAACCAACACATTCGGGCCTTATGTCCCCTTTCTGATGGTTAACCTTGCCTGGCCAATGAAAATCCTCCCATTATTTACCATATGATTCTTCAATGGACCATCATCCATTCACGCTCCTAACGATTCAAGTGAGATTCTAGTGATTGTAGATTATTTTGCCAAATAAAAACGGTTAGAACGAATCAGCAGTCACCAGATGCACTCAGCATCCAATGTGCAAATGCTTTCTTGAAAAGCAACACCTTCTACTCACTGTTGTGTGATAGTGGTTCAAAAGACCAAATGGGGTCAACTGTGCCTTTCGTTGTTCTCAGATGTTTCTCAGTCGATTACCTCTTATCACAACCTGGGCAGCTGTTCGTTGTGTCTTGTCACATCGATTTGTCAAACAATTTGGGAATGTTTTGTCATCCAATGTGAATTTCCCTATATTTTTTTCCAACTTTCATCGTTTGCTTCCTTCATCAATGAAATAACAGTTGTACATCATTTTTCAAGAAGTGGACCGCGGCCAACAGGGGGCTGCCAAGTGGGAAAGTTGACCAACGATGGGAGAATTTGGACCCCCGACCTTCACGTCCAAACGTCACTTGCCAGCGCTGTTGTTGAATTGTAATATACCAAATGTGAAGCAGAATGTTCCATCCGACAATGGTTCAGAATAATCCATCGCGGAAGTGGCTGTATGCGGAGCTTTGCGGTTGGAACTTGCGGTTAAGGACCGAAATGAGTTTTAGACACCATTCTGAATGTGATATAAGCCCTATTCAAGCAGACCCAAGCGGATTGCATGAGGATCGCGAGAAGTATCCGGAACACAAGGCGATGCTACTAATAACAAACCAATCCACCAAAACAAAAGTACGCACCTTACCATTACCCAAACGGATTAAGCATGCAACATGACCGGGTCATGCGGTTCGATACACGTTCGAGTTCAGCACACACGGCACGATGCATGGGTGCGACAATACGTGAACGCTAAGTTCACGCTGACGTGATAAAACTGACTGGTCAATAGGATCTGATAGTGATAATTAGAAACTGAACCAATACTCGGAAGATTAACACGAATCGAGTAGTGAGAACGAGGAACCAATTACGTCAGCATATGGATTTTTCCATACTCGTCCGCCGGACGATATAGGTGGTTTCCCTTCAAAGCCAGTCTTGTGTAATTTGTATTCTTCGTTGTCACATCAGTTGGACCATCCTTTGGTCTTTTTCGACAGTGGACCTCGACTAACTTTGCTGAATGGTCGTTTCGCATGAGATTTGCACAAAGCAAGCCTTCGTTTTCTTCCCGGATAGCTTTGGATGAGCGAATACTCTTCAGCGCCATGACAAAGAGTTCCCACTGATTGCATTTGGATGCAGCTGGTGTAAAACTATGAATGCTAAAAACATGTCAGATAGCCTTTTTGTGGATACCACGTGATACGGCCCTGTTCGGCCGTATTGTGAGTTAAAGCAATCACTGGTCGAATTTTTATTGAAGAACGGAAAGCTTATTTCTATTAGGGGAGGATGACAAGGGGGGAGAATTAATGCGATTGAAAACATCGGTAAAATGTATGGGCTGAATAAAAATGACAATATCATTTGCATATCGTTTGGGTAGATCCGGCTTCTAAGAACTACTATTCATTTTTGATCTTGTCAGTAATGAAAATATACCAGTTAGGATTGTGTCTAGTTGGACAGTTGTCTGTCTCGATTTTTCTGCATACGACGCGTTCAAAACCAAGTTGAATATTATTGATGCGTTATATAGTAAGTTCTCATAACTAGTCGGTGAGTCTGGAGATCGAGTGTGTTTGACGAGGGAACAAAGTGACATAAATATACAAAGCTTTCATGAAGGCTCAAACTTGTAATAGGAAAACACATGCACAGAAAATATCATGTAAAATAGCAATGAAATATTTCCGAATATAATGAGTTGTCCAAAGGGTTCTTTTGGTCAATAAGGCTTCAAAACTTTGAAGATGTGAACTAAATTGTCTGGAAATCAACATCACAGCTTGACATGATGAATTCTGCGTGCATAAAATACGTCTTGGATGGATACCATGTTTATGAACTTATGATGATCATTTTACATGTGATATTCCCTTTTTTGATAAGCTGGAAGCATTTTCGTAGGGGGATGCAGAAATGTGATCATCTAGAAGTGATTTCCACATATGATTGAAAATTCTGAGTTGATTACTATCCGGTGTGTCTACCCCGGACCTAGTTCATTTTTATGTGATTCATTTTGGTCATTTGAGTATTTTCAATCGTTTTCATTGGAACCTCATTTAAATCATTAGGAGCGTATATGGATGATAGTTCTCTTCTTGAATTACACGGTGATTCGGCCGATCTGTAGTTCATGCCATGTTTGCTTAGCTTGAGTTCAAACACTTGTTTCAATTTCCTTGATGTCTGATAGAATTCTGCACCTGCCTTCCTCCTGGTCCGGCCAAGTATGAGTGAGAGACATCAGCTAGTCTCGTCCGGGAATAGCTTTCGTTGTCAGATAAAGTCACTTTGAGATCCCTACAGATGATGGCACAAATTTCCTAGTGGGGACTGTGTTTGTATATGATTCATAATTCTTGCTGAAATCATGAAATTCGGGTAAATTAGACGAACAAGTTCACGTCGGCTGAATAAGACGCAAGATAGGTTGTCTGTCTACTCTGCTCTGGGCATCCGCATAATGTACGACTGAAGTAGAGAACTCTGAAATATCTCCAAGGTTCCTGCTTTGACTTCCTCCATAAATTTCCACGGGAAGTAATCGTGTAAGAAGTGTATCCAAAAGTCGATACGCCATGTATTGGTTTCAATTTTGAATGATATAATGTTAATAACACAGCGTTGTTGGTAGATGTAATGCGCCAACGTTTCGATTACCGTGGGTAGCCTTTCTCAAGGCAAGTTTTGATTGTAAAACATTAACATTCTATCATTCACAATTAGAAGTAATCGTATTTGCTGCGTCACTATCAAACTGAACTTTCCTCGTAGGAAAGAAAGTCGCTGTCACTTTTCAGTGTGTTTGCGCAGCTCACTCAGCAATTTCAGTGTGTATTAGTAGTAATAATAGTAATGGTAGTAATAGTAGTAATAGTAGTTATAGTATTAGCAGTAGTAGTTTACAATCGGTATTCAGTATAGGCAATGAGGTTCTGTTGTTGAACTCCGGTAATCCACCGTGGTAACCCACGGGCTTCGCAGCTTCAATTCAGTAATCGGCAACTCCCTGAGTCTATCAAGTTGGCCTCAGCCAAGTTCGGTACAGAGTCGTTCGAAATGTTGGTGTGTCACCCGAAGTGCTACCCATAAATGTTATTAATAAATAGTACAGTAGTGTCAAAATAGCTGATAGTAAACCAGCATTTTGTTTACCTCGACTCGGCTTTCCCAGGGTTGACTTTCTGATGACTGAAACTGGGCTGACAGCCTCAATCATTTTGGGTATCACACTGTGTGCTTTTTCTGGTCGGAGATGCTAAGTCAAAAAATTCCCAGTAATACGGTTTTGTTTGATCTGTTGCCCTGTGATGACTGGTTGTTTTATTTTGGCAATAAAGCACTGTATTCCTGGCCATCCGAATGGTAGCACGGACATGAGTGAACAGCAAATATTGTGTTAGTTCCGACCACAGACCAAGCAACTGAAGACAGCAAGCAACCACTTTACGATATGCAACAGTAGAGGAATTGATGCAGTTGTCAAATGACTGATCGGGAAGCATCAGTATTTAACTCATCATTAGAAAACTACGGAAGCACTACGCAGCTGTTTTATTCTCATAGGGAATCGTCAGCATTGCATATTGTTCCCGCCGCAACTGGCTTGCGAAAGTAGCACCAACGATTTTCACTTGAATGTGTTAGTCATTAGGCTAACTGGGTCGGTGTAATGTTCATGCCTGAATAGTAATATGTAGACCGGCCATTGGCAGCAACGCGTGAGTACGGACAACCAATAAGCACAAACCACGCGCGTGAAGATAATGTGCAACCCAGAGCAGCTGGAGTGTAGGATTAGGTTTCATTCTCACATCATGCGTTTAGAGTCAAAGTAGGAAGAACTCAGAATGGTGGAATATAATTGAACTCCTAAAGTTTGAAGCACCTTTGAACTACGCGTTCTTGTGTAGCCACGTTTTTGACCAAATGGTCGTGTGCACAGGCTACAGGGAAATTGTATTGGACGATATCATGCAATATCAATTCCACCTGACATGGTGCCGTTATCTGTCACTGGATTTTCGAAGGATGCAAGCTATCACACCAGATGATTGTCCCCCAAGTGATGCGCGACTAATCTGTAAGACCCAGAACTGTCACAAATAACCATATAAAAGTTTGGTGTGTGATAGTAGGCAGTGGTAGAGAATTAAATGTGAGTCATTATGCAAAACAAGTATTCAACACAACATTTGTTTCATCCTTATTAGCCTAATTACGAAGACATTCGACTCGCAATCGCTCGCTCCACTTCTGGCTCGATCTATAAGCAATGCTGATGATTCCTAATAGCACATCGTTTCCTGCTAGCGTCTTGAACACTGACGTTCCTTATTAAGCAATATATCTACTGCTACAAACAACTAGAAGACCTTACTAACTGTAAAATACGTTAGACTTTATGAGGGAGACTTTCGTGTACATGTTAACTGGACGAGGAAATGGCTAGCGGATTACTTTCACACGAATGACAATCACGTCATGTGCGCTTTTCGACTTGGTGATTCGCTGCGATTCTAAATGGCTAATTCTAATTGCAGGCGACAGCGAAGGTGTACCGAACGGAATCATGCGAAGTGCACGCAAAATGGTCACAGGCATGCCATGGCTTTGTGATCGCGTTTATATATATATATATATATATATATATATATATATATAATATATATATATATACGCATACATATGTGTGTAAGAGAGTATTGTCACACTTATAGCATCCGCAACCAAGTGTGGAATTCGAGGTTGAAAAAAAATCAGTACACCTAATTCAAGCTTAAATAAGCTCCGACGTATGGCTGTGTCTATGGCTAGGTTGGACAACTGGATTTTCATTGTCCGTTGCGGCGACAACAGGTGACTCATTAGGATTTATGTTTTAAAAATCACATGGTTAATTGTAGTTTACTGTGATATTAAAGGATCAACGATTAACCGTAATCGTAACCATGCGTCGATCAAAAAGTGTGCACAGCTTGTTTCAGTGTTCTGATTCCATACGTCGGAACATGTAAGTCTGTACGACTCGATTAGTTAGGATAAGTTGTTATTAATACCGAATACTTCACTGAACACTATTGATATTTATGGTTCCCACCTGTCCGATTTTAGACTGTTTGACAAATAAAACATGGTACAACAGACGGGTGGTAGAGGCGGGTGGAGTCAGAATGAAAAAAGAGGGAAGAAAGCATGCAAACAACGAGTTTTGGATTTTGTTGTTACGATATTTTGTCCTTTCGCGTTGATTTTTGTGATTACAACAAAACTAAGAATTTGATGCTGACTGTGTTTGCCACGAAAAGTGAACAATGCGATTTTGTAAAGGATTAATCAGCTAAGGAATACGATTGAGTAGATGTATGTCTTGTTTGTGGGTTGTCCAGACCAAGGAAGGTGGTTGCCTTAGGGATTCACGGCTGAAGCGTTTAGCCATCCAAAGCCTAACCAGGAACGGAGTGGGATGGGATTTGGGGCCCGTAACTCACTGGGTGTCGGTGACGGATTGCTCAATTCAAGCACACTTCAGATGAGGTCAGGTATCTTGGGTGCCCAGCACACTCCTCCAAGACACATGCCTGTGAAAATAGAGGTGTAAGCTTCGTACTCCGCCCATCGTTAATTTAGAAACATGGTTTAACAAACTCCCCTAGAGTGATCACCAAAAATCAGTCTGCCATGTGGAGGGTGCCAGGCATTCGTTTTTCGTACACCCACTTTAGCGAACAGCACCACCACGAGAGGCCAGTGGGCAGGGCTTCCCCAACGGAGCCTGTCTGAGACATACGGTCATTTGGAAGCATTCTGAGAGCCGCTCCATGTGACTGACCAACTGTGAGCCTGAGACACCTTCCAGCAGTATCTGTAATTAAAACTAGCGTGTAGAATTTGATTCAACCATAGTAAAGACCAAATACGGGTACCGAGTAGGCGCTGAATTGGCTCCAACCCAAGCTAAGCAAACCAAGACAACGAGAAGACCACAACAGAATGGAAATAAGTTCGAGTTCTATTCACAGCTCACTGATTTATATTACAGAACCAGAGGTATCTCCACCAGTGGAATACATTCCATCCAGTGTCCTTCGAGGGAGGTTAGGATTTCACGTCCGTTTGTTGCCACTGTTCTTATTGGCCAGTTGTCTAGGTAGGTCAGCGCAAAACTGTACCGGATTACATCATGTGACTTGCACGTAAACTCATCTCACCACTCCTGACCATAATGAGACGCTTGGCGGTTCACTCAGCGGCGAAGGAATCTGAACAAAAATTACGTGAAGATTTTTGGTTGTGGCGATTGGCACATGTTCAATTTTGTCTCGTTATCCTCTGACTGTCCAGGTGCCAGCCTCGAGAGGTTCCTAGGATGGATAGATTCAGCGTACCCAATAAGAATCTGTTCGCACCATCTAACTGATCTATTCCGTCAGCATATAACAGAATTTCGGACCATCTTTAAAGGCGCGAATCGTACATTCGTTGGTCTACCTGGACCGAACAGAAGTGGCCAGTAGACCAAATAGCCCCCAACTCGGTTTCATTCCAATTTCTTTCGCTGACTGTGGAATAACAATGGTTCCGTTTAAATGTTCCTCTTCCTTAGCGTCATCTGTCATGTAACCTCGATACCTTAAAAAGTCAAAGTTCCACTCGAATAAAATAAATGGATTTGAAGAACGCGCCGAAATGGGAAGCCGTGAAAATAAGAACATCATCGCAATCCGAAAAGAATCATTTTGGACAGAAAAATATCCAGCTGGTTACTGGCGTGTCCAGGAATGTCCATACTCTCGACTGAATAAATATTAAGGGTCTACAGGTAAAGTACGAACTAATGAATCGAACAATGCCAGCGCGACGCAGGTTACGAACTGCCACCAAAGAGTGAGCGATAAGGGAAAATCCCCCTTGCTGATCACGTCAAGCTGACACGTCCCGGAAACGTTCTAGCTGGTCATTAATGTTGATTTGTGACCTGGATGGAAATCTACTCCACTCTCACGTACTTCCGTAGGTGTCGTGATCTTCAGACTAAATTTCATCTTTGGGATCTCCCGTACTCATGACTCGTGTGTACATCAGTAGGATCCCCCTACTCCACTTACTCTGGTTTGTCTGTTTCCATCAATCACTGTTCGCTTCTCTATCTTATGTCTGCTGGGCCGCGATGATCTCAGTGGCAAACTCTCATTTATGACCGTCTCCCGTGTTCCATCTTGTCTATTTGTCTGAATGATCGGCCCACGTAAGAAACCTAATCGGCTATCTTTCGTTGTTTGACTTATTGTTGTCGATTCTAGGCGATGAGTTGCACATATTTAAGAGTTGCACATTTATTATCATTGTGTTAATCGCTTATTAGTGAAATTGGGCCTTGGGTACCTCGTCTTTTGCATTAAATATGCTATTAGTTCTCCATTAGTTACTCAATAACCGACCGCTGATCGGTACGAGAGTAAAACCATTTCATCCCAATCGGCATTAGAGAGACAAAATTTCGACTTTCATTGGGTCACGGAAAAATATTAGCAGAGAACAAACGCTGTTTGCTGTCTTAGCATATATTGTGTTGACCTGGAGGCGCTTCGATTCGGTTCGATGGATGCATAATCAAGCGCATTTCGGTTTATTTCCAGCTGCTAGCAGTCTCATTCTCGGATCGAAACGGTCAGTTGTTTCTCTGTAGCTTATAAATCACAGTGAAAATTCTGAAGCACATTCCCTTTGACCTTTCGAAGTGCAGGTGCGTGTATTTCGGAACCAAGACTAGCGTCGGTTCCACTTTTTACTCTAAAGGTCGCTCTGTGATTTGCATGACTGGCTTCACAAAGAACCCGGAGAGAAAATTTGTATCCGGCACGCTTCTTTTCGTCTGAAATTACGGCCTTCCCGACAAAAAATGCGCGAAAAGTAGACACAAAGCGGTATACAAGTCGGCGGGATGCATCCGGAAACGATTACATCCATCTGGGCACATACAAATTGCAGTCGTCGTCACTGTTTTTGCTTGATAAATAAGGTAACTTAGGCCAAACGGAGTATACGATAGTAATGATCACCAATAGGATTCAGGGAGAGAGCGTTTGTTAATAAGATAGAGTCAAACTGCCACTTCACTTCTGATCCGGTTTATAATAGAGGAGCAAGGTACATGATGCAAGCAAACCATTTAATGGATTCAACAACATCCATCCAATTAGCTGTTTCGCTCGTCGCCGAAAAAAAATGATGCTTTAGTGTCCTTGGTTCTTGATACTTCCTGCAGACCGGAGTGATCAATCAGAACATCTGTTTATCTGGAGAATATTTAGCTTTCAGATAGGTAACTTATAGCAAGTTTTGTAGCTACAAAGTTAAATATTTGTCTTATTTAGATCCAATTTCATAGGGTAAGCAAAATGTGCAGGAAAGACATACTAGACAGGAAAAAACGAAACAATAACCCCAACACCAAATGGGTCGATTGTTGTGAGCTAGCGTTCCGTGGCCGTGCAAATCAGTGACGGATAGATGTAACATCATCACGTGATGAAGCCCAACAAATCTTTCATAGCCTGCCCGATAGCGTAATGAATAAGGCATTCGACTCAAAATCGTTCGTCCCGAGCTCGCGTCCCAGTTCGGGCGCGGTGGATGTGCACTGCTGATGATTTCTAACAAGGATGAAACAGCTGTACAGTGCTTCTTAATGGTGAATTGAGCGATCATATGACGTGATGAATTATTTCCTAATTCATATCCGTTGGGATTCAGTCACAAGCAATTTGACAACCACTCCCATAATAAAATCCCAGGTGGCACTAACCTTCACCGGGGAAGAGGCCTGGTAACTGCGTGAACTCGGTTACCAAGTCCACTTGCTTATTGTTTGGCCTGGGTCTCGCTTTTGTCATCACATGGATGTCAACGATGGCGGTCAAAAAAATGTGCTGCAAGCATGGACTAAATCAAGCAGTTCGTCAGTCCAGTTCTTACGATCTTACACAATTCACGGAACTGGAACTTGGCTTCCCGTCAGTCCAACCCATAACCATGTTCTAGTCGTTGGTATATCAGCTCGTGTACTGTAGTTTATAAAAATCTGTTGTTCAATATTTAGCCCATCAATCAATATGATTATCCTAAGCGAACGTTTTTTTAGCTGAAATTCAAGCCAATTAGTACAAACTTACAGCTCATTGAAATAGTCAGGCTAGTAGAAAGTACGGGTGCGACCCAAGCCATTCTTTAGTCATGAAAAGGTAGCAAAGTACAATAATAGATTTGTGTTTATTGGTCAAAAGTTTTTGGTTTTTAAATTATTCCGAGAGACCGGATTGTTTGATCAATCATCAACCCCGGCCGCGGTTTGCATTCGGACATTTCCTGTTTCTGTTTAAACAAACTGTTTGGCTGGTAGTCCCTGAACTTAAACGGGTAATGTTTCACATGAGTTACACGCAGGTTATGAAGTAGTCAAAAATTCTCAGGGTTCATGACAAGACTAAATACAGAACCAACACCTAGAGATTCGTAATCACCTTTCTTTGGTATTCGGATTATTTGAAGTGTTACGTCTCTCTCTGGTTCGACTCTAACGTCCTCTAGTGGGATTAATTGAAGTTCACTACGGTATATTCAGCTCACGAAACTGTTGAATATTGATTGTGTACATGGGCATTCAATGGGTATCGGAAAATGAAAGTTATCTCATATCATCAAATCGCGATGGTCCTCTAGGCCTAACCCTAGCTAACGTCGTGTTTCTCTCAGTGAAACCAGACCAAAACTTGCCTGACTCACCAATCCACACTGATACACATCTACACGCACACACGGCGCGTGACACGCGTCAGGATTTCCGACCGGGTAGTGTCACAAGACTGTTGACCTTGTAAACATTTGACATTTTGAGAGACAGAAGACCATCATCGAACGCACGCGCTCAATGATGGTCTGCATTGGGCAGCCTTCAAAGGCATAGTTACGATCACGTGCTACCTATTTGCACGACTTAGATACAATTATTTATGCTACACTTTGTGCAATGCAGTGCTACAAAACGGTGAGTGAAAACTGCAACCGTTTCCACCAGAACTAAAAAACAGTAGAAGAAAGTAAATGGGCTAATACTAAAATTGCTGTATGTGTGTGATTCAACGTCGGATGAAATTTAAATCCGGTTAGCATCTCACCTGTACTGCACGCATCGTGCAAGTCACGATCGATCAATCAGTCACCGATGGGACAAAATTCCGATCGGTATTTTAATTCACTCTCCACTGAAACAGAATCAAAGACTGAATTAATAGGAATGTTGGTGCGGCATGACATATTAGGTTTTTTCATATGTGAGCTTTATTGACACCGCGTGATCTCAGCGACGAATTGTCTGCAGGCCAATGACTAGGCCTATTTTTAGGTTTCATTGTCACTAAGCGAGGAGTGGACTGTTGACGAGCAAAGACCAGTGACGGATAATGGTTCCCCGGGCGTTGGAGACCAGACAGATAAGCTCAGTCGACGATCTAAACTTAACAAGTATTACTGCTGTACGGCATTTCCGTGGTCATCCATTGGTGAATTGAGCGGCCATACTTCACACGATCAATTCGAAAACATTTATTTTAATTGTTCCGTCTTGTAGTTGAATAATGCATGAAATTTTGTGAACGCATGATGAAATATCTTTAAATGAATACTGACCAATTAGACATGAAATTACAGGGATCCCGGTAATTTGAATTGCCTCAGTTCTTGGTCTGGTCTGTTTGCGTGTATGGTTGCTTTTGGATAAACTCATTGCACACTAATTATTGGTCCTGATAACAAAATGTTCAACTAGGCAGAACTAGAAAGCCGGATATACGGGTTATTTGAAGTTTAGATTAGCACAGGTAATTTACTAAAATCGTAATCAATTGCTCTGCTCGTTTTGATACCAGCTGATTTTGACAAAGTGACCGTAACAAAACACACTGGGCTAATTTCATCTTCTTTGACCAGCGTGATATTTTCCTCGTCGTTGACAGAGTACTATTTGTTAGTCATTTTTCCATCCGATATTATACTGTCTCGTCATGTGCATTCTTGTTAGGAAAGTTTGCTTGCATGAAATCATGAAATGCTTATTTTATTGGGAAATTGTCTGATTCCCGTTGACTCAATTAGGAGGGGGCGGGTGCGTTGAAACCAAAATTTTAAATGTATCGGCCAAAGAGATTCAATCAACAACAACACTCCGATCAAAATGACTGAACCTTACATGATCAGTAAGAATGTGTTGTTCATTTTGCTCTGTAGTCCCGGATTTGTCATAGATTCCGAATGAACGAATTCATGTTCACATGTTGTATTCCTTATTTAGTAGGTTACAATGAAACGAGAGTGTTGATCGGTTTCCGTTAGGTGTCGATGTATTTCGGTGCTGTTCCTTTTTTGGACCGTCTGGTTCGCGGTCGCATCCATTTATTAGTAATTTTGAACTAATTTACATTTGTACAAGCCGAGGTCGCGTGAACTATGCCGGACGAACTAATCACAAATTATTCGCATTTGTTTTTCCTTAAGATTAATGGTCACTTTTTTCACAGCCTATTCTACTCGTTTTTTTAGAGAGACTGAAATTTTTATCCATTCCCTCTCCCGGTGTCTTTCGATTCTACGAAATATACTCAACAACTGTTATCAATCTTGTCCGGTAGCGTCCTCCTTCACGATGGAGTCAACGACAATATCATCTACGGAGGAGCTCTTCGGCCGCGGTAACCACTGAAAATGCGTTGTCCTCGACTTGCCCTGCATCATGTAAGCATTGTTCACCTCCAGTGGTGAGATATTCTCTGCTATATTCGAAACTCTCAGCCAGTTATCATGATGCAACTATACTGTCTCGAGCTAAAATCTTTCTTAACCTAAAAGAACACGAGAAAATTTTGTCGTAAATCAAAAACCATTTGGACCACCTATGCAGCGCTTATTAGATTTCCCATTTTTCGTTATCTACGGTGAGTCCAACTAGTCAAGTGGGCTTTGACCGGTGACCATTTGGAGCCGTGATTTTTGCAATCACGTTGAATGATCTGCTTTGCTGTAGGCTATTCGTGAGGAAAGATCCGTCCAAGTGTCAATAACGAGTCTGTGAAAGAGTTCATTCATGTGCTTGTACTGTCGCTTTTAACCGACTCCGATTAATTTTTTTCACCGAACTATGGAATTCCAATGTAGCTTGAGACACCGGTTCATTGTTGATGAGGGATCGATTATTCCAACGAAAGTCTTTACCGTGACTCAGCCAAGTGTTCTTATCAAACCTACTGCCGTACGCATCCAGAGTGTCACTGATCACCGTCTTACGGTACTTGGTCAATCCAGCACTCCAGTGCGATTGCAAGGTAAATGTGTCTTCATCCGTTTCTTGACTTCCGATGACCATCCCTCCATCTTAGGATCGAAAGCCCCGCATGAGTTGGGTCACAGTATTTCATTTCATCAAGTTCTACTTCAGAGCAGACAACAATCCAAAGATTGATTGTACAGTGCTGCAATAACAAAGGTGGCATGACAGTAGGCTCGGCGATATTGGAAGTCGATTGTGAACCGGCGTTTCTAAAGTGGCGAGTGTTGACGTATGACCAACAGGAAAGTGTATTGAAGGTAAAAATAAGACAAAGCCAGTTGCTATTACTACCGGTGTCATTTCGTTAGTTCGGACCACTCCGAATGTGGTAGCAATGAAAAGTGATGGGCAGACATCCCGAATTGGCTGTGACTACTGCCTGACCATCAACCCTCAAGATGATTCACGGTTAAAATCCGTACTAAGTTGGTTGATCCAGCGAAATGCCTCCATCAAGTCGTCTAAGTGTATGTTCGGTGTTGCCGAGGTGGAGTTCCCTGACTTCAAAATCGATGCGACAGGTTACCAACCAGAGCCCGAGCGCTTGAAACCGCTGTTACAAATCGAGTCACCAAGAGATCAATCCCACCTATGTTCCATTAAGGGGAGTTTGCACTAATGCTCTCTATTCATCACCAAATTTTGGTCTTTTATTTTTTATTTTTTATCTTTTACTTTTTTCATTAATGAAATAACAATGTACATCATTTTTCAGGAAGAAGGGATGGAAACCAGAGATGAAGCGGAAATATCCCCAGATTTTCGAGAATCAAAAAACTTCAGTGTGCAACCAGATGGCGTACTGTCTCGTGTCGACTGACTGAAATAATCCCACTTCCCTTTTTCAAGACATTTCTGGATAAATTGCACAAAGACCATCTTGGAGTAGAGAGAGAATGAATTCTATGGCGTGACAAATACGTTATTGGCCAGAACTGATAGTGGACATCCACACAACGGCCAATAACTGTGAGTCGTGACTGTACAATATCTGTTCTCAACAAAACAATTGGAATCCATGGACAGAAAGCTACGCTTCGTAGCAGCGCATCCACGCAGACATCTGTGGTCTATTCCTGAATTGATATCACGCTTTGTTGCTGATAGATTCCTATTCCAAATGACCCGAGCTGTTCCTGGAAAGTAAGCGGACTACGTCATTTGTTAGCTAAGTCTTGAGGAAGTATTTAGTTTGCGAAGGTATTCCACAGATCCTCGTCACTGACAACGGGTTACAGTTTTCTGCAACTAAATTGAAGTGTTGGCTCGGTCGCATTGGATGTCTACACCCTGCGTTAAGCCCCGCGCCACTCGCGTTCGGAGGGTGTGGCAGGGGACTTGGTACGGTCGATGAATAACGACTTGTTATCTGCACATCTCAGAACGTCACAGGACCTGGAGATCTTCAGGGAAAAATTCCTGCAATATCACAATACATTCACAAAGGAAAGTCCCGCCGTGCTATTCAAATCCAAAAGACTACGATGCTCATTGAGATGCCTTGATTAGAGTGATGTTACCTAGTTTCGTGACAATGAAATCTGCCTAGTTCATGGAAATATCACGAGACAATAGGGCCAGTCAGTGGGTGGAATAATTGATCTAAAGGATGTGAATGTTCATCGAAGGCATCTCGGTCAGAACCTCCTCAAAAAACCGAGCGTCGAATGTTGACTTGGATGACAGCCAAACGGAGAATGAGAATTCAGGGGATCTACCGACAAACAAGACCACTGCATAGTCTACTTCAGTGCCATCTGTTCCGGTACCAGCTGGGAATTAATTTTGACAAGCAAGCCAGATCGATGGGGAATTCTTGAGGGAGGAATACCGTGATTAGTCCACATGCAAGTCACGTGACACAGTCCGATGCAGATTCGTGCCAACCTACCTAGACAACTGGCCAATGAGAACAGTGGCGATAGACAGTCGTGAAATCCTAACCTTTCTCGAAGGACATTGGACGAAATGTATTCCGATTCTGTAAATAAACCAGTAAGCTGTGAGTACAACTCGAACATGTTTTCGTTCTGTTATGGTCTTCTCATTGCCTCAGTTTGCTTAGTTTGAGTTGGAGCCAATTCAGTGCCTACTGGTAATCCGCATTTGTTCGTTACCGTGACTAACCGAATTGTGTGTACTAGTTCCAGGTCCACATAATACACCATGACAGGTTTGAAATACTTGAATGCCGCATTTGGCACAAATTGCTGGAAAACCAATATCTTACTTTTCCAGTGTGGCGTGAAATCTTGCAGTTTGTAAGGTAGACTATATTCCCGGACGATAGCGAGTCTCAGTGGGGACGACATTTGCATCATCCCGCAAGGGGCATTTGAGGTTATCAAGTGCAATGACATGGGATCACTCATTAGTGCAAATCTTGACCTTTGGCAAGCTGTTCGCCTCTTTGATCATACATTAAAAACAGACATTGCGACTAACGTTCTTCTGCCCGACAAAACTGTTGAAACGTGAATGCGATTCCCTCAGTTGATGCTCGTTAATTTCCAGGCTATGGAAACCATTGGTGTGATTGCGACAGGCATTGTTACAACTCAGCAAAAGAAACCGGTATGCATTACAAAATTCCAAGGTTGATGGCTTTTCAATGCAATTTCCTATCACAGCTTGCATAGTTGTCGTGCGCGAGGCTGCACTACAGCGTGGTAATTTTTATCTGTTATGTATTGTTATTGAAGCATGCCGGAAAACTACGTATTCGGACATCCAGATAGGCTCGAATTTCATTTGTGATCGCAGTATTGCCCATGTGATACTGCCGTGAGCATTATTGGCCGTGTTTTACCCAAGCCGGGCGAGGTCAAGAGGAACGATGTACACAAATTAATAGAAAAACTTGGTATAGGTGCTATTATATATACTGGTGCTTATAATCAGGGCTCAGATTGTTGTATATGTTATAGTTTTTTTTACATATATTATGTTTACTTATTGAAATATAGTGCTACACACAGAATCATCAACTTACCCAAGAAAAAAATCCATTCACACCACTGTGAGATAAAAATCACACTTTATAAGAGTTTAGTTATGGTGTATGAAAATTGTAATGCTTCCGACAAATAATTCCATAAGGAGGCAAGTGGACTGAATAGTTTGTGAATTTCTTTGGTTGAGAGGGTTCTTCTGTCGTTCCACCGTGAATTGCTTGCTATCAAAAATCCCAGTAGGATCGATGATTGTCTCAGTGAAAAGGGCGTCTTCTGTCTGACACCGAATATATGCACACGAGAAAGCGTCAGCACACGAAAGTGTGCACCAGTTTTGATCAGAGGGTGGTAATTTGCATGCGCAAATGTGACACGACTGTGAATCGCATCGAGACGCAAGGGTGTGAGTACAAAAACCGATAGTGTTCATTTCGATCGTTAGCTACATACCGCTCATTCCCATTTGTGAAAGACTGCTTTTGTTTGGGAAACCATTCCGGATATGCTGGAGTTCCAAAAAAACAATTGGAATCACACGCTACATTCATTCCACGTGATAAGCTTTCGGCAAACGGAGCCGAACCAGAAGAACCCTTGCCACACGGGCTGTTCACTGACACAGGTCATGGCTGGAAGAGGGATCGAATTGATCATTAAATCACACGACAAGAAGGTATGAAAACCTTGATCAGTGGGCTGGCTGGTATAGCTCCAGTTAGACTGTCGGCTTTGAGTTCATAAGATTCTCCCAAAGGAATGTTGGAGACAATATTTGATGTGGTTCAGTGTCACAGTCAGCGGCGCTCATGTATACCAAATCTCTTCTGTTCTGCGGTAGTTGTTCAACTTATTATTTGCAGTCAACTTTTCATCATTTCTCGCACATTCCTTTTTAGGATGGGCAGTACTAAGAGCATATCAGTGCAAGGTTGACATTTCCAAAAATCCGTCCTGGACTGAGGGGTGGTGGCATTAAACATCTAACATTAAGAGCCCTAAAAGATTATATATGAAAAACAGGTAGCTGAATAAAGATCACATTTTCTAGGTAACTGGCTGAATAAAAAGTATCCCGTTTTGTCTTCCACTGGAAAACAACAGTACGCAATCGGTAGAAAATGACGAGTATTTCCAATATAACCGTATTTCTTCTCGAAATCGGTTGGCGGTTGATATCAGTGTTATCGCGGCTGCAGATCGCAGGGGCGTCAGGTGTGAATTTACTCTTTCAGACTGTCAAAATCCCTGAACCACTGAAGCCACCCTTAGTTCTCGGACTAAATTTTGTGCTCGCCTCATCATTCCAGGCAAACATAGGGTCGTACTTATGTACGTTGAACTCATGATTGGAGTATGTAACAAAAGTAATAATTTACAGGCATATTTACATCTATTCAACTTCTGTTAGACAAACTGCCAGCACAGCCTGAAGATCGTGGCCTTAGTTTGCATTTGGTTACGTGATACCCACATGCCGGAGCCTGCCCAAGCAAGAAACAAAGTTCCAGACATAATTACGGGAGACTAAAAAAATTATCTGATTAGTCTATCATTACTATTCTCATTGCACCATTTGGTGTATTCTAGCAATCAGACATTTGTTGATCAGCGACAATTTTGACAGCTTTCTGCTATTACCCTCATTTTCATGGTTAGACAATTCGGTGATTCCAGTGTCGTTGGTTACAGAAATAGCTCAGGTAAGGGTGCATTTCTTGAATCATATAGTGGTGAATTTTGTGCAACACTTTTGCCTTGGTAAATTGATTTCACGCGGCTTGGCTGACTGGACTTCGGATGGGACCGTTCAAGCACAAACCTCAGTTCATTCGGTGGACCCTATACTCGATCTCATTGGGGACGAAATGTGAAGAGTTTTACCTCAATAACTGTGGTTAGTCTGGACGGGAGCCTGTGGCGTAGTGATAGCACACGCACACACCTATCAGCTGGAAGAGCCGTGTTCAAACCTTGGATTTGATAACACGTGTGCACCGCTGTTGAGCTCTAATGAGAGTAAAACCGAAGTCAGGAGGTTCATGAATGTGAGGCTTACCGAATAACCCGATGTTTGTGCTTGAAATTTGTAGTCCAAAGGGCAATCTGTCAGGCATTGTAAACACCTATCCTGAACACAACTAGCCAGCAAATGTAGGGTATATATGATTTCACTATGGTACTTCACTATGGTACTTAGGAACCTGGAAACAGTGGTTATTTATAGTGCATTGTTGTGTGTATTTGATGTCTGTAGTGACGTGATCACAATCTAGAAGTACAAGATTTTCGCAGCATTTATGTGGATTCGTTGGCATCTGATCTATGTTGTAAATGTGCAAATCAAAACACATGACAAAACACTGGATGATCATACTTAACAACAATGTCAGTCGTCGAATTACGTTCCAACCCATTTGGTGTACTAAATTCAGCGCACAATGAGGTATCAGGAGTGGGTCGGATGTGAAAACATATCCTGTTCTGTGACAACAACATTCTAACAACATAAATTTCCGCAGTGTTTTACTAACAGTTGGATCGCATGGGTCTCTGGGATGACAAGGTCCGATGAACTTTTAAGCACGTCAGAATTATCACATCTCTATTTCGCAACCAAGGACTGACAAAATGTGCATTGATTCACCACGCTGATTTCGGTCAGATATCAAGCAACACGGAGAATTCTGTTAGTCGAGTCGAGATAAGACGTCAATTGAAATATTTACGCTGTCTAAAAGGTTGACATTGCGCACGGGTCAAACAAATCGCTTAGACAAAACTGATCACTCAGACTTTCACGAACTCTGCGCGTTTCGAACGTCGACTATCATTCAAGGAATGTAGGTGAATGAATCTGACAAACCGGGAGAAAATACTTTGGTTCTCGTACAACCTCTGGATAACTATTTCGGTGTAGCATTACACTAGTCGGATGAAGCCATTGTGGACGCTGAACCTCATGATACAGGACTCGTTTTCACAATGACCTCATTTTTATATTTCCGCTTTGGATGTATGCAAAGAAATCGTTCTTCCAAATTTGGCGAGGCCTTTTCGACCGGATGACCTCAGCCTTACGATCATCAAGAATTGTGCAGCCAATCCCGCATTTTTTACCTTATCTATTCAATGGCCCAAAAATGGGAAACGAATTCTGCTTACTAGAGCCAAGTGTCTGTTAGTCGAGTTTCGAAGACGGATTCTTCCAAACCGCATCCCATAACCTGTGCTTTTGTTTCTTTGCATTTTCTTTTTTTGGAAAAATTAGTCCACTTGTACAAGACTTCTTCTTTGTTTGTCTTTGGGATCCTCATGGTGTGCCGTTTGTGTCACCGACACCTTGATGTACTGTATTCTGAGAATAAAGCAGTCAGGATATGCCGTCTCGACTAAGACGATTTTAGTGATTGCGCAGTCGGGTGAGAGCTTCCCCTTTTCCCTGCTAGTCCATTTTAGAGGCTTTTACTATTTTTTGTCGACTGAATATTTCCGTGACCCCCAAACAGTCTGTACATTGTAGCTATGCCAGATCTTTTCTGTCGAGTTTGCCTCTAATCATGTGTCGTATCATCATCGATTCAATTTTAAGCCTAAATAGTTACCGGTCCTAAGTGCAAAAACAACGTCAAGGAGTACACAAACCAAACGATTTTCTCATGGAAGTATCAGCGCAAGTCCGCTTTTCTTGATCTCTTTAATAGGCATTCCAGAAGTTTCAACGTGACCCGTTGCTTACCATGTAGTTATTGACCCCCTTAACTTTGGTGGCATTCGATTATCCCTTGTGTTTGGACACTAAGTACTCGGGAGTTCACGACCCCTGCCCTGGCATGTCAGTTAACAGGAAACATCTGAACTGCCGAGGGTCAGTAAAATGCATCCTATTTCTATCTGGTCATGACCCAAAAGTCACATTTTTATGAGAGATATTCCGTGTATCGCACCTCCAATTCTACACTTTACGGATACGGCATACCAGCCGCTTCGTTTATCTGCATAATCTACGGCACTAGGTTCACGCTTCACCTGCCATCTTTGTGATCTGTTTTTGGAAGACCCTAAGATAACTGCTCCATATCCCAGCTTCTTAACACCTTTCAGTAGCATGCACAGTTGCAAATTCATTTACTTCATTTACTTTAACAAAGAGATGCTTGGTAAAGGTTTTCTGTACAAAATCACTGACCATGTTCGCTCTATTCATACTTATTTTGTGAAGTGTACTCTGCTACCACAAGTTTCAGTTACAAGTCATCCAGGATACTGGGACCCTGGAAAATTCATCAAACGGGAATTTTGCCACCGGATGATCAATTTTATCAACATATAGTCTGTAGAATTAGGATTTCGTCGACGAAATGGAGTAAGTAAACAAATAATTGAAGATACAAATCAGACAGCATAAAGAAAGAATCGCTCATCCAAGAGGAAGGTATTAATACCAGTAATGGGTGATTCAGCAGTTTGGAGAAACATTGTGAAGTGGAAGCAGTTCAGCTGTCGTTCGTTTTGACTTCCGGTCGGAGAATTTGAATATCCGAATCCCAAATCATGTGTGCACCTGGTGAGTCGACATAGCATGAGGGGACAGTAAAATGACTTATCAAGTGAACAAAACACTTCATGTAACGACACTAAACGATCAGACAGAATAATCACAAGCAATGCAAGTTTCGTACACCTAAAGAGCAAAGCTTTATGAGCGGCTTTGGTTTTGGGCCAAAGGCTAGACGTTGTTGGGTAACGGCTAATCACTGACCTGAACTCGGCTCTCCAGTCATTCAACCCTAGCATTAGGTGGCTATTGTCCATGCCCGTTAGACCAAGCGAGAAGAACCGAAACAAATCAGCACAAAATCTCGGTTTATTGAGTGAAATCCTCATATAGGCCACTTTGTTTGCATATCTGCGACTGTCATTATTTTATCCGTCGTACAACTAACACGTTCATTTTTGCCACTAGATAAGGACGCCCCCGTTTTAAAACCTTATCGTTGTCGCTAACTCGAGCCCCTTCAGTCGGTTGTCTTGATTCAAGTTCAAACGTACCCCGATTAATCCAGCGAGAACGACCAAAATGGCGTCCAGCCGATCAGCACAACTATTTAACGTATATTTGTCATGATTTATATTAAGTCTACTACACAGGATAGGGCTCATTGGGCGCTTGAACCCCGTTTCTCTTTGGTCTTCACATCAAACGCAGCCCCGTTCAACTTTGTGGCTGTCACAAATGAGACGCCTTTTTCTTAATTCCAGAATTGAGGTTAATGTTGGGCTGTCCACTCTGCTTTCTCGTGTGCGGTCGCTCGCGCATTTAGCTTGTGTCATTCACTAAGATTGTAGCGTTGCCTGTCGGACACTCCTGTCTCCCAGACATGATCCATTCTCGTTGTCACATGACTTTTGGGACCGAAACAGGGTAGCTGTGTACTTTTTGGCACCAGCGTGTAGACTAATCTTACAGAATCAGGAACCTTTTCGATAGGAAATCATTGTTGTATTGTTGCATTGTATAGACTTTTGTGTACAAAAAATAATGTCGCATTTCAGTCAAAAACGTGAGTGTAAAAAATAAAATAAAAAATGAAAGAAATTACACTCATCACCTAGTAAAAATGCTGAAAAAATAACTCATCGATGAATAATCATAGCACATTATGATAGG
>LUCM01002654.1:122191-162312 GCA_008360955.1 Fasciolopsis buskii | reverse complement strand
CTGATTTGAAATGACCACCATCGGAAGCTCTTTGCACAGGTAAAAACGTGAGAAGTCAATTTCAGATTTTTATCAACAGCAACCCCTAGACATTTCACAGAATCAACCCTGGTAAGCATTTTTGAGTTGACGAAAGACGTTTTGAGTGGATAATTTGACCGTGAGAGAGAGAGAGAAAGAACAGACATTCGAAATCTTTAGATCTGTTGAGATTTAAACCAGCTTGTGCAGAGAAATCGTAAACAGAAGATAGGCTGTGGGGAAAAGTTTGAAAATCACTGGTGTTCGAAACGGCTTGAGAGAGGGCAACATCACCAGTATGCTTAAACAGATGACAGATGAGCTAGTTGATAAGTCGCTGATGTAAGTAGAGAAGAGAGACGATGAAAGAACAGCACCCTGTAGCACTCTGACTTGTTAATCAACGGTTTCGAAATTTTAGCGTCCATTCGTGTGTACTTGGTTCGACTAGTGAAGTAATCAGACAGCCATGCTGACAAAGAACTGCGACAACCAAATATTTGCAGTTTGTGGAGTAGAAGAGACCGTGGACTGAGTGAAATCCAGACGAATAGTCCAGGGAGGCGCAACGCACACATCTCACTGATGCGTTTAAGGACTTATAAATGTGGTGAATGAGGGAGGCGACATCGTCCAAAGTGGACCTGCTAGGGTTATAAACAAACTGAAAAGGGTCGTCGGGAGGGTACATGGAAGAACGCAGGCGATTTAGTATAGCACGCTCCGTCAGTTTATGACCAGGAGACGTTAAAACGATGAAGCGAAAACGTTTTACCAAGGCAGTATAACTGTTATATTTTGGGATGTGAATAGCAGTAACGGGTCTCCAACAGTCGGGGATGGAAGACAAGATTAACGATGAGATAGTTGGAGAAGTAAATGCATCGGCCAGAGCCACAGCACTATGCCCTAAAATAGCTGAAGACAGACTGTCAGGAACAACCCTTGTTGTAATTCTATTGGTACGAAGAAAGACTAGCACCCCTTCCCTGGAAAGACTTGTAGCTGGCATATCACCACACTGTCCAAATATGACTGGTGTATAAATGTGAGAATGAATGAAGGCAAGATTAATGCTGTCAACATCAGCAGAAAATTTCTCATGCTTCTTTTCCTTCCCTGAGGGAAGAAAACAGTCGAATGCCTTTTCATGGGAATCGATTGGTGTTACCACTCAGGAGTCGGCTGAAGAACGTAGTGTTGGTGCGTTTGACTTCACCTTTTATTAGGTTGTAAATATAGTGCACGCTTGAGTTATTGCAGGATTTGTAGAAGTGTTCCTTGCGTCTCCTTAAAGACTTCAGTATCTGGGTGTAGGTACGACCATTTGAGACGAAAATTGTTTCTAAGGGACAGCAGTGGCCTTCTTTGTGAAAAGTTCGACATTATCACTGAACAGGGGCTCAAAAGAGAAGAAGGCAGACGCGAGTGAAAGAGATTTCTGAAGAAGAATAAAGTTGTCCTGTGAAAGGATGTGGAGGCGAACTCAGATTTGTTTGCCTGAAGGAATGTAAAGCTGACCGAGAGAATATCTTGGGTCCTAGCAGGAGCAGACAGTGATCACTACTTGAAATAGGAGCACGCAGTTTCAGGGAAAATAAATCGGTGTGGTTGGTATTAACTCTATCCAAAGTGGAGCGACCTCTGTTGGGAGAAACGCAGAGGCCAATCAAATCAAACACAGTGGTAGGGTAGATGCATGATTGGAATCGACCACAATAATGTGCGGACTATTCTGAAGAATAGGGACAATGAACATCAGAAAAGTGTCAAAAAAATGCGATACTTTGTTGCGAGCTAAAGGGGGCAATGTATAAATTGGTTATGATAGTGCTATTATGACGAGAAAACCAAGGATGGCACTGTGTCACGAGACAGTCAATTCCATTGAGAGAGTACGTATAAACAACTTTGAACTCGCCAGACAGGGAGTTTATTTATGTTGCCACACCACCTTCAGTCTTTTTGTCCGAAACCTAGTCCTGTTTATCGACACGAGTGAATCGGCGATGCCCATGTTCAGCCACGATTCTTGTATGTAGATGACACATATGCAAGCATGAATCGGTGATTGAAGTGAGAGGGACAGATCCAGCATTTTCGTAAACAGACAGTGGATGACGGTATCCAACAATGCCGGAATGAACTTCTTGGCTGGAAGAGGGCATTTAAGAGCTGCCTGCCAGCCAGCACGATTGCCTCTTCTTGATGGATTACAATATCTTTGAGGTGCAGCAATGCGTGATCCTATTTCATGTTGGAAAACAATGGGGTTTTTAAACAACACTAATTCCGATCGATTGTGGCGGCGAACGGAGACCATAATCGAACCAAACATCTGAAAAGAATACAACGAAATACCGATAACAGAATTTTAGCACACTCAGTCAAAGGGCGCACTCATTCCTCTCTTCCCAACAGAACAGTTTCCGGGCTTTTGTTCTAATCACATAAAGCATTTTATTGAAAGCTAGGTAAAGCGATCTTCGTCCCCTGTTTCAACAATTGTCTCAGCAACGGAGGCCGATCCAGAGTCCATGTCTGAAAACACTTGAGTAACTTTTTACGACATCGACTAGACAGCTATACACGTATGCCATGGCATTCAAATCAGAGAGTGAAGTAAAAACCAATCAGACGAGAATGGGCAGAAATTGGTCCAGGCATAATCACCGGCCTTATGATAGGCATGCTGAAATTTATGGAAGTATGCAAGCGAAAGCGGTTGTACAGGCTTTTGCGACACTTATACAGGTCAAATTAAGGAAGATCTAAAATTCAGTGATCCAAAACTCAAGCTTTTTGCCGCAACTATGACAAGGAAGAGAGTTCTATAGAGAGAAGTTCGGTATGCCCTATCTTATTTTGTATTCGGTAGACTTGTGTGATTTCGATAGGGAATGCGAGGCGTAGATATGCGCGAAAACGGGGAAGGTCATTATTGATAAGACTTCGTGCAAGTTGGGCGACAGTCCGGCGCACTTTGATGTTGGCTTGGAGTTACCAATAGGTGCTGCTCAGGACCGAGGCGAACAAAATCCTGAGACTTTCCTTACTGGGAAGATATTCGATAAATAGTGTTTTGATCTGACTAACATACATACAAAACAGCTGTGGATTAATCAGCGTGACCCTATGTTGACGAGGTAATGGTAATGTACTTTCCGGGGTAAAACCGTTGCAGTTTCCGGACCTATTTCGAGAATGGATATTACTGCAATCCGATACTTTTATCGCTCATAGTCAATGATTTAATGTGTTAACTAGACGTGGCTGCCAATTGACAAAGAAGCGGTACAGAATCTTCTAAAAACAATGCCTGATAGCTGTCTGAGGATTCTGAACAACAGCACCTCTTCTTCCATTGTAAACATTTTTCATTTGCATGCAAATCAACTATTTAGGAGTACTGGTTACAAAAACCCGGTGTAAGAGAAGCAATCAAGATATCCGTTGGTCAGTTGATTTACTCAATAGAGCCTCATCTGAGCTACTGTACTTCAGAATTAGTTTGGTTGGCTCTGCGTCATTAGCTCGTCATAAAAACTAAAGCAAGGTACAGTTTAAGGATGCAGAATTATTTTACCACCCTGTCAATCTTGAACGACAACCTCCACAGTTTGTGCACATTCCGTATTTGCGATTCGGATTCTGCTACTATTAAAGCTTTATTCACTGTCTCTTCCTAATGCTGGTTCTCTGAAGTCGCTAGCATGACTAATGACAGAGCATCGGCCACGAACATTTGCTTGTCTTATTGGCAGCTAGTAACTGCACTTTTGCCTCAAAGCATACTGTGCATATGCACAGTCTAAAAGAGACTGTGTCGTCGCCCTAGAACGACCGGACGTGAAACTAGTGCCGACCTAACCCGAAAAGGCAAAGCGCCTTATTAGAAAAGTTCAGGTGTCTTTTACGCTTGCCGAACCACTGGAAATGCCCAGATTCCAAAAATTTCGGAACTCGTTGCAACCGAGGAACAGGTTGTGGCAGAGCTAGGCACGCTAAATAAGTTTAAAGCCGCCGGGATACACTTGGGGATTTTTCGGGCACTAGCGGAACTACTTGCATTCTCTATCACGTAGCTCTACAGTGCCCCCCTTCAGGCAAGGAAAAGCGCTTATAGAATGGAAAACTGCGATAGTAGTGGGAATACACAAGAGTGGACCTAGACAGAAACCGGGAAACTACAGGCCAGTTAGGCTAACTGGAGTCTTATGCAAGTGCCTGATGAGGATCCTCAGGAAGCAGATATTCGAGCACTTAGTGAATCGCTACTATTTCAGATATGTCACAAGGCTTTTGACTCAGCTAAACACAGTCATTTGGGCTACAAAATGAGAGCGTTAGGAATAACAGGGGGGGGGGCTAATACTTGAGTGGAGAACATCCTCAGAAGAAGGACGTTTAGCGTTAGGGTTTGAGGGTACACGACGGCCCGCCGAAATACCAGGTGGTGTTCCCAGGGCTCGATACTATGACAAACCTTCTTACTCCTAATCATAAGCGATTTAGCAAAGAGCGTGCGCAACCCGTGCTACCTTTTACTGATGAAGTTAAAGCAGCAGGTGTAAACATATAGGAGAACATCGAAACAGTTAAAGTCTGGTCACGTAATTGGGGCCTTACTTTGAACTTGGCCAAGGGCCAAAGACTGACCTCTGGTGTATAGCACAGAGGGAATGAAATGGGTGATATCATGGAGGTTTCCCAAGGCAGGGATCTGGATGTAACAATTATGAATAAATTCAAACCCTCTAAACAATACGTACGCGCGGCAAATAAGATTATAGCTTTTTAGATTATAGCATTTTAGACTCAGATCAACGATATCCTTCAAAGAACCCGAAGTGTTTCGGTTCCTGTACGCGAATATCGTAAGATCTCATCTAAGGGACTGCGTTCAAGCCTGCGCACCGTACCTACAAAAGGATATAAATCGTCTAGAAAAGGTACATAAGCCTACCACCGAGAGGATGGCTGGTCAAATGAAAAAAATACGACGAGAGACAGAATGGTCGTGGAATTTTATCTCTCAGACGTCGATGCACACCCAGTGATCTTATAAAGTCTTTCAAAAGGGTAAATGGTCTTTTAGGTAGGAACTGTTCACTCTTATACCATACAGTTGCACCAAAGGATATAATCTAAAACTGTAGCGCAACTATACAAGGCCTTAGGTGAAAGGCAAGTT
Source organism: Fasciolopsis buskii (assembly GCA_008360955.1). Classification (NCBI taxonomy): domain Eukaryota; kingdom Metazoa; phylum Platyhelminthes; class Trematoda; order Plagiorchiida; family Fasciolidae; genus Fasciolopsis; species Fasciolopsis buskii. Next base: position 157,097 of record LUCM01002654.1, on the reverse strand, counting down.
CTTCACCAATAAAGTGATTCCACTATGGAACCAACTACCAGGACATGTTATTATTGGCAATAATGTTGATGGATTTAAAGAAGCGGTGGATGCCTGCTAGGCGGCCTTATACCCAGACATGGAACAGTAAGTTTCAGGTGTGAACAGGAAACCTCTGTTGGGTCTGATACTGCTTTTGATACTTGGTCTTTCATAAACAAAAGAACATACACAGTGTTAGAGGCTACCGACACCGGCCGACAACACGCCAATCTGGACACTCGAACTGAACTGCATCAACATAGACTGTAGTCTTCCTGATGTAATTACCCACCAATAACCGTGGTCAAAAGTTTATGATCCGGGTACGTGTGCAAGTTGGTCAGACTTATAATCGTAGAACTTTTCCATGGCGCTCATGACTGCTAATAGCTTCTACTCGATTTGGGGATTTTTCCATTCAGAAACGGTCAACATTTCACGGCGGTGATCAGTAGGACGACCATTTTCTAAGAGAACCCATAGTGCTTGCGGTCACACTGTGCATACAGTAGTAACAGTGGATCTCGATGCGCGAGTACAATAAGGTGGTTTATGCGACCGAAGACTGACTGATGCTATTCTGCTTAAATCCACGTTTATGCCTTAGGTGTTAACCGACGGATGGGTCTCATCAATTACGCTGACCATTCGCATAGGTTGGCGTATGTAGATCTGCAATGGCATGTACGTTTCCGTAGTATCTGGAATTGGGATTAGTTTACGGAATTTGGTCAACAATAGTAACGAACGAATGCGGATTACCGGTAGGCACTGAACTGGCTCCAACCCAAACCAAGCAAACTAAGACAATATCCCGATTGGTGGAATAGGTTCTGTCCAATACCCTTCGAGGAATGTTAGGATTTCACGACCGCTTATAGCCACTGTTCTCATTGGCCTGTTGTCTACGCATGTCAGCGTGAACCTGCCGTGGACTGTATCGCGTGACTCGCACATGGACTCATCACAGTTTCTCAGGCTCAGTTTGATATCTGTGAGAACATGACCATGGAATTTGACTGTTGCCTAACAGAATGTCAACTTGTTTTACCCTAGTTTAATTCCATTTTGGATTAATCGTCACAGAAATCAAACCAAACCGTTAATTGAGTTCCCAAATATACTTACCGAAAACCAGAATGTCGATAGCCATGCCAAGCACTCTAGACAAGTCGTCTAGGTCTTGGAGAATCCTATTTCAAAAACATTGACTGGAAAGCATTAAGCCAAAAGGTAACGACCGTACGGTGTGCCAAGCATCGTCAGGTAACTGGGTTTGGTCCGCCTCTAATTGCCAAAACGCGAAAGTCAGCTCGACTTCTGCAAAAATATCACGCATTCGGTAGCCTAAGTAAAATGTCATCAAAATCGGGTAATAGAAATCATTGTTGTCTGAATGTTCTGCTTAATGATTTGGGATCAGTGCGAATGTGTAGTTCTCCGAATATTTTCGTGACTACCCCTATGTGACCCAAACCCTCGGTCATCCAGTTTTTCGAGGACGTTTCTCTAGGATATTTTTTAACTCTCGTTTAGATGTTAAGCGGTCCCCACACTTGTCTCCTTTCGGATTGTGAAACTGCGAATGAAAAATCCCCGTTAGTCGATAGAACAGAGAAGACTCAAGGCGCCGATCACACACGACAAACGCATTGTCTACCTTGTGCTGCCAAATTGGTACCGGTATGACAATACAGACAAAGTCAAACCACAACTGAAAAAAAACAGAACGGTATGCGTGACTCGAAAATGCGTCACCAGAGAAAAAGCACGTAAATCATGCCCGATAAAACAAACGCAATGAAGCGTGATATAAACAACGTCAAGCGTTATTGGAGATCGCAAAATAAGGCAACTGAAAATAATCGATTTCCACCGAATGACCAATGTCGTGCCACTCTGACTGCGTACGGAACCCGCTCTGTCGGTAGTACCATGGGATCAGTAATCTTGTTGATGTCTAGCACAATTGTTCCTGGAAGCATTCCTAGTTTAACATCGAAAACAGAGGTGTACTTTTCGAAGTAATATCCAGTGGTATGAGAAATACGATTGACAAGCAAATAGTAGTGGAACAAAATCAAATTCAAGTTTTCCACGGATTCACTGCTGAGAATGGGCCGCAGCCCCGATTGATCACCACGAAGTTTGTGACAGAAGAGTGACCATTCGTCGGAGTGGTGAATGAAGGCATTGCCTTTTCATTCGGATGAACACTGGCATCATTTCAACTAATCAGTCTTGTATCCAGATGTGACGTTCGGCAATATCATTCGCAGGCATGATATTTACAGATGCCCGGTGTGTAACGTAGATTCGAGCTCTCCGTCCTAGAGTATTTCAGTAAAAACGCCCAACCGTTTTGCCTCTTCTTCTGCATTGAACGCACTCCATCCACTTGATTAATGTTTCGTGAGTTTTGGTTTGTAAGCATCGCTATCCCGGATAAGCCTTCTGATGAGGTGAACGCACACCCTACAAGTTTTACATATTTTTCACCAAGCCTGACAGTTTTCTTCTCCTGTGGTTTTCCATTTGGCCTAAAATCGACATTCCGCCTTCGACTCCGGGTGCTTCCTAGATGCCACCCTGTGCAGACCCCGCGTTTCCGAAGCATCAAAGGCTGTCATAGGTTTTACGGATGCATTCTTGCCTCGGAGAAATATGGCTAATCTGTAGGAATGCCAACTTTGGAATCTCTATCAGCCTTTTTACCTGTCCAGTTCGGTAATACAAGACCCGCCTGCTGGTCATTCCATAACTACAGGGTCGAGCAGTGCGTCTCGGAGACAATGAGAATGAGTTAAGCCATTCGTCAGGTAACTTGGTTTGCTAATTAAAAATAAAAGAGTTGGTAAATCGTATTGCATTTGCCAAGCAGCACTATTCCAGTTTCAGCATCACCGTCGTCCATTCCGAACCTTCTTTACTGGCTTCCAACATGAAAACACAAATGATACGAAATTTTGCCGGCCAGATGGTATGACAGAATACTATGAGGCGGAATGGCCCTCCATTCGTATGCCAGTGTTAGCAGCGTCTGAAAATCACCATATTCCGTTAGCCGTAGCCTACAACTATCAGTCAGTATTTTCGTGTCGTCCGTCATCAAATGCGCTGGGGGTGGCTCCGAAGGTGATTAGTCAACCGACTGTCCGATTTTGTCAGTTTCACACCAGTTTTCGCTGTCACCATGTCAAAAGCCTGTAAACGAGGCAATCTAGTCATTTCATTGTTACAGTGTACCGTAAGGAAATCTTCACCAACGTTAAGTAAACAATCGTTTATGAAGTCCGATGTGTCAGTTAGATGGCTCAGTCAAAATGTGTCAAATAAAAGCAATAAAACCAAAATCGCCTTCACTTTTTTTCAATTTTGGAAGCAGGATCATTGTGAAAATCAACCCATCCGTATGTAAGAACAGTGACTGTAGGTTGTCTGGCTTAGAATGGACAGATGATGTTATGCTTCCGAATGGGGATTCAGTTTAAGTGCAGTTTTATTCCTACCGTGTGAACAATAGTGTAATTCTGCTTGGGATGCAGTTTACATCTTCGATTTGTAAAACTCTATTGCAGGACTAGATGGATTTGGAGTCGAAGCTGGTCCTTGCAAGGGAGGATCTATGTGTAGTAGATTTTTGTCATTTTGTGAATCCCATCTCACCAAGGTATCTTATTTCGGATGAAGAGCCTTGTCGAAAACATAAAGTTTTTGCCAATTCGAGACGGATGTGGTGTCGATATGACTTCCCCCTGTCGAGCGAACGTCGATTGTACGTAATAACAATGAGATCGTTTCGGCAATGCGGAATAGAAGTATGGTTGTTTGAAACAGACGTGAGAGATATGTTGGTGACAGAACACCAGTGTCTTCTTCATGTCGATACATTGCGGTGGGGGAATTTCATAAAAATCCAGAGGTGGGACTAAAGTCATTGATTTGTAGAACTCAGCCAGTCGAACAGGTACTGAATTAAATAGGGTAAGCTGGTTGGAACATGCGTTGCGCATGGTCGACTGCTTCGTTATACGTCGTATTCTGGGAAAGATGGATCCAGATGAACAGTTCACGAAATAGCGGACTGTCGCTAAGAGGTAGAAAACCGGGTTGGAATCCACGAGGTTCCCCGAAGAAAGCATTGAGGACCTAAGGCGATAGGACTAGGTGCTTCAGTCAACGATGTTCTCACGTTCGAAATGCTCCCGTTTCTCCCAAGCACTTGTTAATTTTGATCCATGATTTTTCTTTTATTGCTGTTCAGTGGTCCGAGGTAGCAACCACATATGCAACACGCTGTTGTACTGGATATGCCTGCAACAAATGAACTGCGGTATATATATATATATATATATATATATATATTAGACATTACAAAATTGGAATCGTGGAGAAGGACGAAAACAAGGGAATTAGAGAAGAGAAAAAGAACCAACATGAAAAGTTCACCGCACATGCTAGTTCTCGCATTCTCCTCTCCACATCATCGGGATTCATGAACTAACAGGTCGAGGGTCGTCGTCAGTTTGTCGCTGCAAACCGGTTTAAATGAAAGCAAAGCAAAGGTCGTTTGGTATTTTCGCTTTTAACAAGACTATTTCAATAATACCCGAGAATTATCACGAAACTGGGAGGTATCAAGGAAACTTACTAGGTGCGCACGAAATTAGTATTCAAGAGATTAAAAAAAGCAAGTTGGTGTTTTTGAAGCGACAATTTCAACAGGACACTGTTCGGATGAATATCCGCTGAATTACAACTGAGAGCGAATTCGGCATTTTCACATCTCGTTTCCACTCCCCGGTACGTATGCATATCGGCTTCGCACGTGACGGATGCCTGGTCTCCGCATGTTGCGTTTTTTCTTACTTCCTATCAAAGATAATAATCACACGTTTGACGTACGTATCACGGACAACCGATGTATGCCCTTAGACCGAATGGATTTCAGTGCTTCCGATCGATTTATCATTTGTCTAAGACAAGTGACAATCCACTCAGCTACTCCGCAGATCTGTTAGTTAGCTGTTGCACTTGTGCATACCACTTCGTCTTTTAGCAATTCGCTAAAATTACATCAGTATGACAAACGTAAGAAACATTGAACCGAGCTATGAAAATCGAAGTTCTTTATTTTCCTCCGACCGTAGATAAAGAGGAATCGATCGTACCCGATCACCACCCATCCCGACAACATAATTACCTTATTGTGTTGTATACCTTCATTTGATTTGGTCTGGCGTCATTTGGCACACATGTTGCACGGTTTATGAAAAATACAACTACAACTCTAACTCGCAAATGATTGGCTCACCTGACAACCGGATTCACCAACTAAACCACTAAATGTATCTTATCATACCTTCACCTTTTTGGCGGTTTTTAATCAAAGCTTACGCATAGAGCCGTGAAATCCGACAAGTATTTGTCATTTCCTCATTCACAGACGGGTATTCTATACTTGATTGGAAATACAAATTATAAAAAGTGTTTAGATGCTTCGAGTGCACATCCGAATCGAACGCAGAAAACAGTCATTCTCGAGGCGAATGAAATTGTCATTTTGTTGAGAACTGAATCACACTAAGCGAGCACACCCTCGTTAGGGTTTTTGTACTATTTGAATTTCCAACCATGAAAACGTCGGGATGGCGATCAAAAACCGGAAACTGACCCAACCAGCACACCACAGTCGGATTGTCAGTTGGTCAGTCAATGAGCATCACGTGATAGTGATATCAATAGTCTATGTGATCTTGTAATGTCGATAGGAAAACCGGACCGCAAAGCGATTGCAAGAGACAGAGTTATCCAAAATTCTGATTCATGAGGAAGCACCATTTTCGTCGAGAACTGCCAGTTGTAATTAGCTATCGACCATAAGACATCACAACACAACCGTAGAAAGCTCGAGGACTGAAGGAACTATCACGTTTCTATGCCTCAAGTTAACAATAAAATAACTGAAAAGATCTTTTCAAGTTGGTTCTTTTGTTATCGCATACGCCTGGAATGTAATTTTTCCTACGCCTGATGTAATTCGTCACATAGTCACGTTCATTTACAGTTAGGTCTTTAGTCATCCATGGTACCGCTCTGTATTACCTTACAAGATTCGCTATCTATAGCAGTTGTTGTGCATGACGAAAAATACTATTTTTCATAAATCTGTGCAACTTTGATAAGCTCTCTGAGCGTTCCACTGGCGATATAATATATATATATATATATATATGCATGGTATTTCCTGTCGGTGTTTTCATATAAAAAGTGCGCGAAGGTAGTGTTAGTTCATTTTTCTTTGTGTACTTCAGTGAGATGATCATCTAATTAGAATGACAAAACCAATCCCGTATACTCGTCAAATTTTGATGACAAACCAAACTGGCCCGCTATGTGGATCGGTTTTTGTAAGCATTTATTGGTAGATTATGACAACTTTTTCCACTTGAAACACACTTCAATTGATCCGTGTACGTGGCATTTTTTGTTGACGGGGCGATATCTCTAATTGTGCGGACATAGGATTCCGGTGAGCCGTGCAATATGCAATCTCGCACACTCAGATCAGTTAAGATCAATTTATTGATCCGTATGTGACCGGTAGACGAGACAGAGAGAGAGAGAGAGTAGCGCAACAATGACTGTCGGTAAACTGTTCGCACAAATCATGCTGGCGTTTGGAATGAGCACAAAATCGTTCATGTCCGTTTTGGTTAACAGACACGGAGGCTAAAGCGTGTCGCGTGAAAATAGGGAATGAGATACCGTGAACCCAACCAGGAACATTATCCACTCTGTTCTAGAGCCACTTATTTCGCTCAAAAAACAAACCAGTTGGGCACAAAATTCCAAAGATTTTCAAATGTTGACGAGAATAAAATCAGGACAGACGCAAAAACCCGCGTCTCAGATCAGAAAAAAACAACCAAATTACCTTTACTTTGTTTCGTTCTACGATTTTACACGCAGGATACGAATAAGATATCTATGACAACGATTCATTCAGCATTTTAACACAAGCCTGGTTATTCAAGTCCATGCAAGACCAGCGGGATCAGTGAACTTCGAAAAATTGGAAAATCCGTTGACATCAGTGTATAGCAAGAATTTGGAACTCCTTTCTTTGAAAGGTTTCCAACTTGAGGTTTGGATTTTGTCTGAAATAAGACGTTTAATTCATTGAATTTTCAATTACAGAATGCTTTTTTAGCCGCTCAAAATAGATTCTTCGGAACAATTGGTGAGAAAGTGTTGGGTGACAGAAGAGACAGAACCCTACCACAGTCATTCTGGTAAACGCACTCGCCTTCTGAAGCCGAGATTCGCAAGGAAATCCAAACAGTAGGACGTCATGAATCGTCGGCCTTTGTCCAGCTCTGCTTAAGCTTGAATTAATGGAACTGGTTGGAGAACTTGAAGTTTTGTTCTCGAAGGTCTGGTTCCCCGACAAAGCTCTCTCTCGTCGTGTGAGGAGTCTATTGCTGTCTCCATTTGTTGGAAGGGCTCGCCCTGTGAACGAACTAAACACAGGGATATCAGCCTAATTCCGATAGCCTCAAAGCTGTTGGCACCCGTCAATTTTCGCAGGATGGAGAATTTTTGTAATGAGCAAGGTCGCGACGAACAGACTGAATTTCGCGTCATTCGTGGATATGTCGATTAAATCTTCACGCACCGTCCGGTGTCACAACACCGCTTTGCTTTCCAAAAACCTACGATCGTCGACACAAATGCAGCCTTCGGTTCAGCCCACAGGGTTGCAGCGTGACATTGTTTGCTGAAGAATGGAGTACTGAGAAGCATGTGTCGGTAATCCAACAGTTTCGCCGTCATACTTCAGATCGGGTGTTGAATTATGGACATGTCTCGCCGTCCAACGTCGTCTCCAGTGTATTACGCAAAAGCTTTTCTTTTTCCCAATTTTTTCTTCAGTATTATCAGAAAGGATGTTCAACAGAACTTTTTGTCTCGTCTATGGAACGGGGAAATTGAGTTACTCTCAGGCAACAGAGTATGTCAATGGCATTACCTTGATGAGAGGCAATGCGCAGGCCAATCAACATGCTTTGGACCGCTTTCAAGCTTGAAGTATCCATATATAGCTTATGATCCGCACCTTCAAAGTGAGAGGTCCTTTTACATGACCGACAAAAGCCTAGGTTCGCATGCAGTCCTAACAGTGGGCAGTTGGAATTAGTCAATTATTTTTACGTACCTCAGAAGCTTTATTCCGATCAATTCAAGGATTGGGGAGTAAACCACAAAGAATTGCAAAAGTTAGGTCAGTTTTGACGAACTTGCGACACTTGTGGCGCCGCCACAATATCCGGCAATGTGGTTGCCACGATTGTCAGACCTAACTTTTCCTCGTTCAGGATGCCCGGCTACTTTTCGTATTCGACCACCGATATCTCTTCCGCGTTGTTCGTATCTAATGGTAGCATCGAGTAAGTAATGACAAGGTGCGTTGTCGTGTCTCCCTGTCACTCAGACAATCGGATTGCGGTACCTTCGGTGATCGGGACACGTTTTGTGTATGGCTGCCGATCGTCTATATTTTCATGCTTATTTTGCGCGACTTGGCGGCCAGGCTATGACTAAGCGTAGAGGTAGGAAGAAATTAATTTCGGTTGATGCTCCCCGATTCGCGAAAGGGGCAAAAGTGACCGAAAACTGTCATCCGTTGGAGACATTAAGACATGGTTTAGAACCAAAGTCAGTGACACCAGTGCTATGTGCCTGGTCAAAAAAATATCATGAAGTATATGCGATAGGAACAAAATAACAAGCTTCGGGAGGGAGGAACTTGACGATCAGATAGTGAATACGACCGCAAAAAACAAACTGGAAACTAGTTTGAACTTATCAAATCAATCACAATAGCTGAAAGTATTGCAACCAAACGCTTTGTTGCATCGTCGCCGTTCTGTAGTGTCATCCGTTTTATTTTCGCAGGGATACAAGTGTGCCATTATTTTATTTCGTTCAAGACACTCAAATGCCGACCGCATACACATTCGGATGAACTTCGCATTGCCAGACATTTCACGAAAGCGATAAATGTCCAACGATGGATTTGTTGCATGCTCCGATAAAAGTTGGAGCAGCCAGTGGGGGATGGGGAATGAACGACTGAAAGTTTCTGCGATCAAGCTCTGGTTGAGAAGGTAGGTTCACTGAGTCACGAACAATAACGCGGTGTTTCTAACTTGCGAAACGCTCTTAATTGAGTGGGAAACACGACATGGAATTAGGCATTGATAGAATACAGCCACTGTACCGACCAACGGACGCCGGAGTAATAATTCGTGGAGTCAGGCGAGGAACATGCGGTTAAAATCACGGGCTAAATCCACTCATCCATTGCTCACGTTGACAGACCACAAGAGCCACTAACCTCGCCGATTGACATCCATGGTTCTCACAGTCCGACTGACCGCTGGTCACCTTCACATCTGCTACTCCATCTCGTGGACTCGAAACAACGTGTTTCCGCACTTCATAACAAATCATTTGATTTCCGGCCATGCAATGGTAGGTTGGATCAGGCGGAAGGGCAACTTCTATACCGTGCCGAGAATGAGTTTGGAAGAAAAAACGCATTGAAATGATTGCCTGTATGATGGAAGCGAAAAAACGTAAGGTCAATTTCTTAAGGGACACTACAGGTGGTCTAAGTCGAACGTGATGCGCCCGATATGACAACTAATGTTAATCCTGACTGGCAGGTTGTCTGATGGTAGTTTGGGCCAGGCTTGCCTCGAGTCCACCTCAAACCATCGAGGCATTGGCGTCATTTGCCATGTTAATCGTGTCACAAATGGGTTAAACCAATTGAGGTGTCTCATGTTGTAATTAGGCTTTTGTTTTTCGTATCCACATTATAATTTCCCATTTCAATGTCATTTTATTGAACTCAACCTTAAGATGGTTCGGAATAAAATATTTCTGGATAACGATCTTAAACCTCAGAGGGAAAATTTATTTATGAGGAAGATAGGCGTTTACAAGAGATAACTGCCCAACAACACTGATATGTAGGCATTACGGAAACTCTTATGTGGCTCCTCACCAAGTCATAGCCGGACCGAGGCGTCGATTCATCCAGCCTTGATCAGCACTTGCAAAAAGAGCACAAAAAGTTAGACGATGGGCAGACATATACAAAACATGTCCAAGCCATCGAAAACGAGTGACTATGCCAGTGATAAGACGACTGTCTGGAGCCAGTACACGATGACGAAAATTGTCTTTGCTCACTCGATGTTACTACCAAATCCGAGTAATGCTGGGGAGACATTTGTGGTCGAATAAGGAAAACCACCGAGAATCCACATCGCATAGGCCAATTCTCGCAACTGAAAGAGAGTAATTGTGGTCAACTCTGCACTTAATCCACAAGTAGATTTGTGCTTGATATGTAATACAAGGTTGACCCAGATACGTGACTTGATAGCCTAGCTTGAATTTCGTCAACAGCTGCAATCTCTATAAGGAAATGTGCTCATGCTTACGTAATAAATGAATGTAAAAAAGCAGCCGGATTGTACTAGACGAAGACCAGAGAGTGATATATGACGATAGATTCTGCAGTTACATAAATGTCGAGATGACGGGCATAGTGCGGAAGGAATGTGACCATCGGATCGCATAGAACAGTTTGCCGATGCGTTTTCCTTACGTCCCGATGACGTCCACTTTAAGCACCGATCCGGATCGAGTGTCAGAAAATGGAGAAAAATAACTGGGACTCTTAAGGCCTTATGTCGGAATCAGGGTTGATTTTATCATTACAAATGTAACAACTTTTGTTTAAGGTAGATTGTGCTGTTGTAGGTCAAAAGCTCGACAGGTGATTTCCACACAAAGATGTCGCACGATGTCTACACGCCTCACAACATGAAAACTTGAACTCACTATTTTGGACCGTACCACGTACATGTAGTATAAGACGTCAACAGAAGCACGTAACTGAAAACCCAAAACAAGATCAACGAGGACATTTCTAATCGACCACCAAAACCTCGAACGAACAAGTGTGAAACTTTAGTTTTACCCGGACCATCTATGAAGTGGAATGAATAGTGCCAACGCACTCCCTCATTGTTACCAATCCCACAAGTAGAACGAGGAAATTCACCGCACGGAAGATTCGTTGTTACAACTGAAATCTGGAATCAGTCACCTGCACGATTCGGTAGATATCTTGTGTCAAACCCGATCCAAGAAATTCAACATGCGATGAATGCAGTATTTTAATCAGATGACATGACCATATTTTATCCACATAAGAGACAATAACGCTATCGATTCATTTAGGACGAGACCAATCGCACACACACACACACCCGTACATACACCTCGGTGGCTAGAACCGCCCGAAATTCAATGCATCTTGAAAAACACGCCTCCACGAAGGATAGAATACACGTTTGTATCATGCGTGACAGCACCTAGGTGTATTTAACGTGAGGGATGTGTAGCGATCCTCATGTTGAAATCCGGCGCTGCAAGCATGCCTTCCGTGTCATGTGACTAATCAGACGGACCATCTATCGAATTGGGACCTGCTCACAGACTGGATGCGTCTCATCGTTAATCATACGCCCAGCCACCAATGACCAGCCGACTGTCTACCAAAAAACAGTAGTTTGGCTGATCTCAGTTACAGCGTTCATTCTACCCCAAGATTAAACTATTCATCAGATAGTATTTGTGCAGACAAATGGACAAGAAGTAATAGGATATTCCGAATGGCAAAATTAGTCCAGATAGAGATGTTTTCCCTAGGTTTTTATTGCTCGAAAGAAACGGCCCAAAAGAGAAACGGAATGAATCAAATTGTGAAAATTTTTCTCAAATTTACACCAAAAAGGGAAAATGGAAATTCTGTTCGAGAAACATTTTTGAATTTGGACTGCATGTGCCAGATATTCTGGTGTCTATCCCAGACAACTTGTGCAATTGCACTCTTCACCGAGTATTACTTATTAGATTTGTCCGAGGTGCTTGACATAGGGAAACTGTCACTAACTGGTAGTGGTCAAGCGAACAGAGCATTTGTCACGAAAACAGGCCAGAGATTCGAGTCTGAAATTCCCGGTCAGTTTGGTGGTAGATGGCAGCATGCTGTCACCCGGATCGTTACACCATCGGAGCTTTTGAGCTCTTATATGTAGTTCTGTACCACTTCAAGCTTCGAGGTCCTCGTTACTGGTTCTCCCTTTCACCGCGTTATGAGCGATACCCTTTACAATACAATCATGCGCCCATCATAGCTTTAAAGGAACTTATTTCAGTCTACATCGATCGCTTGCGATTCAACTGAAGCCGAAATTGGCGACTTACACCAATTAGCTTGACTTGAAACAACCATGTTAGTCGGCCATTTACAGCTGCTGCCTACCTTTGGATGAACAATTGAAGTTGTCCAATCAAAAACTGGAATAACAAATATCAACAAAAATTGCATCATCCATGCAGAATATCAGTGTAGGGCGGATGACCACCAGATAACCGATTCTGACGCGCATGTAGAATTGTATCTGACCTTCCGTACCATGTCTTCGGGACTGTTCAGTTCACGCAGGATGTGACTGACGGCATGCAATTTTCAGCCTAGTAGCTGAACGAAGTTCACGGGTAAAATAAATCAAAATTTCTCAGACGACAATTAATAAAAATATGTAAATGAATTCAAATGCCTAACTATTAACGACAGTCAGTCGATGAAAAAACCTTGAGGGAGAATGTTATGGTCAATGACCATTCCAAGGTTTTTAGAGCCGCAGGATTCACTCCTGCTATTAATTTTCTAAAAGAATCTGTCCTTTTCTCATTATTTCGAAATTGATGTTATTTTAAATATTGCGCAGTTGAATATTTTTAAATGTCCACGAAAAGATTCATAAAAGCCCGTTCTGTTATTGGCTAGTCCACACATCGATCAAGGCCACCCAAAAAACTATATAAACGATAGAGCTCACTTGAATTCTGACTTGTGTTGGTGGGTCACCAATAAACGCGCGGCAGTACTCTGTGTTCGTCTTCTCTCTTCCGCTAGCGGGCTGGGCTAGTTGTTCGTATTTCGCGCCGCTTATTTTTCGGTGTGGCTGCTCATTCAAGGGAGCAGATCTGTCCCATTCGTTGTACGACTACGGGCCTTGAGTCTTGAGCCCGATTTTCTTGTCTCCAACCTGTGTGGGTGTGTGTGCGTTCGTGTCCTACTAGACTACAGGCTGTGTTCCTGTGATATCACGCGTCGCGAGTACTTGTGTCTTGTGCTTTAGTGTGTGCATAGACCAACCAAATTCGGCAACATAACAGAATTCATTGAATTTCGAGTACCTAGACATCGGACTAGCATTCGCACAAACACACGACATGTGATTGCACACAATTTGGCGATTGACAACAACTAGCATTTTGCAAAATGAATTGAACATCCTGTGTCTATCTAGGTGATATCAGTGTTGTGAAAATTGAACCAGAAACTGTCTTGATAATTACATATGTCGATGATAGATGGCGCAACCAGTTTGACATTCGATACTAAATATTTCCCCAATAATGACGGGTCAAGACCTAATGATGTAAGAAACTCAAGTTCAAAGTATACACTCACTTTTTATGACATACGTGGCGCGGGTGCGACATGCCCCATAGCCGCTAGGGTCCACTCAAGAAGGAGAGGGGGCTGGTAACCATCACCCTGAAACTTGGAGCGGATTAGAATTACGTAAGGTTTCATTAGGTCAGTTGACCGGTGAAACTTGGATTCGAGCTCTTCTTATCGGTTGAGAACGAAAGACGCTTGACCCACCCGACTACCATCATTTAACGAAAATACATTAGAAAGTAACCGAAACTGGGAGACGTCAAGAAGTGAAGCATTCTCTGCAGTTTACCAATTACTATTCATCACCACATAGTAGTGTGATCAGCCAATGGACACGAGGAATCTAACACCAAAAATTCACCTGCATGAATTTGGAATCATCGGTGTTGCACACTAATGTGGGCATAAAACACCACTGATGGCTGCTTATGAGGCGGCGACAGCCATAAAAGCAAGCAACAAAGTCCAGTTAACCTCAGATTCACGACTGAAATTTGCATGAGTTTTGATTTAGGTTGTCATCACACTGCACCGTCTACTCAAAAAAGGAACGAATGAAGAACAATAGAACCACTGGGAGGAAAGTAGGAGTTATGCCGACGGATAAAGATTTCGAACGCCACTGACTTTTGGCATCAAGCAATTTCACTTGCTTGCTCCGCGCAACTCCAATCATCCAAAAGTTGCAGTTTCAAAAATTCGGTCCCGAAACACTGTTGTACATTATGATGGTGCAAAACACCTCTCACACAGCTTCAATATCATTCAGACGGTCGAGGGCTACCTGGAACTTAATCGGAATCGCAACACCAAACGAAAATCATAAACCAGGCAATACACTGTCTGAGCAAATATCAGTGTCAATAACTTCACCTTTATTTTGAATATGAAGTTGGCAAGAGCGAAAGCAGACAATCCTGATGGCCATCATATCTCGTATGGAACTCGTCAGACATGAATTCGGCTCAGGTGACCGAGTTGGTCAACTCGAATCTAACGCTGTAAATGGGAAGGAGGGCAACGGGTAGGCTGATGTCGCTAGAAGAGACCTGTGGTCAGAACAAAATTGCGTGTCACGATCGCCGTTGCCGGTGCAATCGGTGGAAACAGTAAATCTTGTGACAATGGGACTGATGTAAATCCTCACCCTTGTTATTCTCGCGGAATGTGCAAACTGCCTGAGAATGAATTACTGGAAAACATTAGTTTCTTCAGACTGTTGTTCCAACAGTCACTATGGGGATCTTCAGACGCCACTATAGGTTAGAGCAACCAAGTATGGCGTTATTTTTGATTCAGCCAATCGTGAGTCCCAAGGGGAAACTAATGGTAGCTGGTGGGATGCTAATCGACAATTGAAGTTATCGCTTGAACAAAGATTTGGGTTTTCAGTCATCGAACTTCATGCATGCAATTGACCTGGTCAAATGAGAGCGATAAACAGAATGAGCAAGACATGATACGAAGATATATAAGGGGTACTGCACATTCGTGACCCAGAAATACGGTAAACAGAAACCACTGCAAGCTATCAGGAAATAATACAATAATCAAGGGGACAAATGGTTGGAGCTGAATAACAACAGCGAGGCACACAAGATACACTCAGGCGAACATCTCGGTCGCATGAGGTCAGTAGAAAACAGTGTAGTAACGGACCGGTGTAAATTAGTGAAAAGGCAAACCAAGCGGATAGATTTGTTGTACACATGTAAGACTACGCAAAAGACTGTTTGTTCAAATGAGCAAATCGAGGACCGCAGGTTGTAATAACTGGCATAAACAAGTGGAGGAGCATTTCACAGTTGGATTGCTAGGGAGACAGATGATAAGCGGAGAATGGTTGCTGAGACATGAGTACGGCCGTTTGAGGCGTAAGTGCACTGACAATTTTCAAAAAGGCGATGCATAAAGGTAGAAAGTTAAATTACAACTTGTTCTAGTTATGTTGGGGTTGACCAACATAGAGCAAAGGGGTAGAAGAGGCCCCATAAAATGAAGAACAAGATGACTGATGGATATAGTTCTTCGGTTATGGAACGATAGTGGTTCGTGAAAGTGAACCAGCAATGGTGGTTTCAAACGACAAAATTAACATGATTTCTGTAATCAGGTTCAGAGCATCGTCTTTTTATCCCCTCCAAATTGTAGCTTCATGGAGAACGACTAGAATAAATTGATCAGTGTTCTAAATCGATATCTCCTGTCCGATTATCAAGCTGGAATATCAGGAACAGCCGAGGAATTGTCGTGGGTGATTGCGGTCCGATGAGGCATATTGACTTTCACCGAGGCTGACGTAGACGGCAGGCGTTTGCGAAAACCGTAGAAACCATCGGGTGCTTCAAACTGCAGGGAATAGTGGGATGCAAGGATGAGTTAGTTCGGAAGTAACTCGAAAGTGAAAACAGTAATTCTATCGATGAGAAACTTACGTTTGCACGAAAATCTTCGATTGTTCGGTACTGGCGGAGAAGCTTCATAAGTTGTGGATCCATTTCCACACGACGTCCACTATAGTGCAAGAAAGCCCAAAACTTTTCCAGCCCATATAAATGTCCGTTATTGTAATCCCGCAACGTCTCTTCCTGCCACAGTTGAAGATAAAACAAACAATTGGGACACAAAGGACATTGATTGCATGACAATCGTGTTATTTGGTATGGGTTAACGGTAGCTGATTGAATGTTTCCATCAAATAATTCACCATGTGACACCATTGTTCAATTCACCATAAAAAACCATGAAAGCATTGTAAAGCTGTTTCATCCTTGTTAGGAATCATCAGCAGTGCATAGACAATTAGGCCGAACCGAACAAGGACGCAAACCCGGGACGAACGATTTTGAGTCGAACGCTACCGGACAGGCAGCCAACGGTTTGTTGAACTTCACCACATGATGTTGCACTTTTCCATCACTGATTTGCACGACCACGGGCCGCTGGCGCAAGCAATCAACCCCTACTGATAGATGACTTCTCTGCAGGCAGTCTAAGTACGACGAAGGCTTTGGATATGACCTACAGAGCTTGGCTACTTGGTCTGTGTTAGTAGTAGGAGATAGAATGGTTTTATCAAATAATAATTCACCATGTGATATCATCGTTCAGTGCTTCCATGGCTTCTTAAAGGTCAGTTAAATGACAATATCACATGGCGAATAAATTGATGAAAATCTTATTATTAAAACAAACGTACCTGAAAGTCTTTGTACAGAGACCACTTGAACCGACGTTCGAGACCGTAGGAATAGAATCGGAACAAGCACTCAAGGCCATACCGATAACCTGCGTCAGCATCCTCAAGGGCATAACGACGGAACTCTCTGTATATTCGGGTGAAGAAGTTGTCGCGCAAGAAGAAAGACCAGAATCGATAAAGAGTGTTCATTTCTTGAGACTGACCCGGACCAGCGCGATCGCGGTCTGCCAAACAAGCGGCACGATAACGCTTGTAGTGACGTGACGTGAGTCCTCCAGCGCGCAAACACGACAAGTTCATGTGATTAGTGAACGTCTTCGAGGAGGTTCCAGGTGCAGTCGGTGCACTGCGTTGAACGTGTTGATGGGTACCTTCCGCTTCGGTCGATGGTGCTGGCGAACGCACAGGATCTGGAACTGTCTCGCTAGATTCATCGTCATCAGCGGGAGCCGTGCTGATGATCACAGTAGTACCACAAGTGTTGACATCACTATTAGCAAGAATGTATGACAACCGTGAGTCGTGATCAGAAATTGACGTGCACAAACTTCGATTCAAATGTTACGCCAAAAAATAGACGACGCAAATCGCAAGGACCGAAACAGTGGTAATGTCGAGATGTGTAGTCTGCTACTCATATTATTGTTTTAAAGGTCTCAGAATGTTTCCAATGACTTGTATCTTGTACGTGGGTTCTTTGCAAAATAGCTAAATGCGACTAGACGGACTTAAGTGTCTGCACTGGCAACATCATTGTCCTGTGCAGTATGAGAGAAATATACGCCATTATCATCTCACATCTCATCACTGACAGAACCCGCCTTTGATGACCGTGAAATTCGGCAAGCAACAAGATCATATGAATACCCAACAGGTCAAGGGCCGTGACGGAGAGCCAAAGTGACTGGCATATCTGTCTTAATATGTATTCGATGAGGAAGAAGCAGCCACTGTGGCTCTTGTCACTGAGACGCTTCTGTTCGCAAAACGTTACGCAAAAAATGTGAAAGTGTGGCTGTTTGGTATTCGTCGGAAATGCGTAATGTAACCTGCAGCGTTCGAATATTCATGTGAGCCCAACATTAAAACAGAAATTACTCGTTATACATTGGAGCTTGACCAGAGCAGAGTAAGCCCGTAACGAGCCTAATGCTGTGACTACGAATCTTTCCTGAGCAGTCCGAAATGTTGGCATAAACACATTTCAATGTTACTCTGTTTTCCCCCGGCTGAGTTCAGGAGTTTTGGCAATACCAATGAAATCATTTCGACAATACTAGAACACAACTATGTCGGCTTCGAAGAATAATGCATTTTACGAAAAAAATCATTCTCTGTTATGGTCCAGTTTTCATAAAGGACTCAAATCTACGTGCATATTTTTCACGTATATCGCAAGAAAGTCCACTGTGAAGTGGGCCACATCTGGGCAGCCATGAATGAAACCGCCCAACGTTTCTGAGTAAAGTAATAAGACATTGACCACTTTGTGGTCCAGTATTCCAAATCCGTCGGTGAAATCCGCGGTTATCGTGGAAAAAAAGCAGCGTTGGTTGTGCTACTATTTCGTAGCCACCCATGCAGGCGGTAGAGTCCTAGGATAGCGCTCGACTGACGTCGAAAGGACTCTCGTGTCTTATTGTGCTATTTGTATTTTATTGGTAATAGCCGCCTAAAGTAAAAAAGTACAAATCGATGTCTACGTAGTATGGCCAGGATTGGATGGCGTGACCGAGTGAGTAATGTAACGGTTAGGAAGGTGGTATTGGGTGCCACTTCTGAGAACAGCTTCTTTCAGCGTATGAAACTTAGTAGACGATGCTGGTTGGGTCACATGTTGCATATGGCGAACACTGGTTTACCACAGCGTGGCCTATTTCGCGTTCCTCCCAATGAATGGAAGAAGCCATGCGGGGGTCAGCAGATGACGTGGCAACGTGGAATGAGAAAACGCACAGCGAACTTGGGTAAAGTAGGTGTCTCACGTCTTGGCCTTCGTGGTTGGGGTACGAAAGACTCGTCGACTTGCTGGCTAGAGACACTGAAGGAAATGACAGTGAACCGTGAACAGTGGCGATCGTGCGAATCAGAACGATTGAAGTGGTGCGTCTGTACAGTTAGACTGTTTCGTGTGTTGGCTGCAGCAGTATCTTATCTTTTCCGCTTGTGTAGGCCCACTGGCTGTTCCCCTTGGATATTCACTCTTTTTAAAGAAACGTGTAATTCTGGGAAAAGGTAGCGGTCAGTGAGGCTTGCCTTGCTATTCAACGCTGAACAATGATGGTCACCAATCGTGTCTAACCATTACTGGGGGTGTCTCGCGGACTCTATCACTAACCACACATGTCAGCTTACTGGTTAGGGTTTAAATCTCTGCCAGTGGACTGATTGACCACCTAGAGTCATCCTTCGATTACTACCTGCTTCGAAAAACAGCGTACAGCGAGACAGGTGTTCTAAAAGCATACGCATCACACGTCAGTTTCTTTGTGAATACTGAACCTTAAAATCCATTACCTTATGCAAAACCTCCGAGTTAGTCTTAAAATTCACCCATCATATACTACGAAAACAACGGTGTTCAGACACCGGGAATGCTTGCACATGTGTCCTCAATGGCCATGTTTCTGAGAGGTAGACGAAGGAGCCACGCTGTCTCCGCAGACGTCGTATATTAGTAAATGTCAATCAAGCCTTCTGTATGCGAGAAGTGGAGGACAATGGATGATTTGGCTAAATGGTATCATCGGTAATGGTCACCTATTGGAAAGCTTTCTTTAAATATCAACTAAACACTTTTACCTCAAAGCGGCTCTACCACTATCACGCGTTCATTCCGGTTTTGGGTATATGATTCTGAGGGCACAATCACATTAAAGAAAGGTCATTGTTTGTGAAAACTAAACCGAGGTGAATATTCGAGTGATCAGTGATCGCTTTTCAACCGCCGGTGTTATGGTAGTTGCTGTTTTTGGGGGCTTGGAAACCTGCCCTGCAACCTCTTCCGGCTTATTTGGAATCAATTTCTATTCCTAGACATCGAAATTTCTTATTTCCATCTACTCTACTCTCTGGGACTGCAAACAGCACTGCATTTCAAACCACTAACATTTCTTTTTGAAAGACGCTATGAAAAAACCATTTTCCCACCGAACAGTCGGTGTCCATTGTCGTTCAAATATGGAGCCTAAACCGTTTTGGTAGATCACTGCATTAAACAAATCAAAACTAGCCTACCTAGCCATTGAAACAACCGTCCTGGCAGTTCGAACGCGCCCACTGTCATTAGTGTTATCGACCACCTTTGCCGAAGTCCGCATACTCTCTGAGGGACGTGTTTGAGATGTGGGAGCACGAGCGTCAATATCGAACGCGAATCCCACGTCCATTTCGTCACGTTTCTTTTGTCCGGTAGATTGGACCTGAGCCGGATAGAATCCAGTCATCCGGCGTTTTACTACTCGTTTAGTGGTATGTTTCTTTTCTCCGACTGTCTTCACAGATTTTTTAGACGAAGCTGCTGCGGCTCGAGAAACTTCAGCAACCAATGCGGCCACGGCGTTTTCGGCTTCTAATTGTTGTTCAGCTTGACTGGATGTAATCGAGGTGTTGTACTCGTCGACGAATTCTGTCACACCAGAGTTGGGATAACAGATAGGATAAGCCGGTAACGGTGCGGGAGGAACCCAGTTTGAAGTCGCGGCCAAAGAAGGGGGAGCAGGCGGGAGTGTATTAGGATAGAAAAACGGAAGTGACGAAGGAGCAGCTGCTTGGGCGGGAACTTGGGTTTCGTCCGAAACGGCTGGAGCAGCGGCAACCAAGGTTTCGTCAGGGAATTGCAACTGTGGTTCCGTTAGGTCTGATGAGGCCGCTTGTTTTATTGTTTCAAATTCTTCAGGCGATACTATATTGATCTATGAGGGTAGGAAGGAATAATAAAATGAATAAAAAACCAAGGTAAGGAAAACGGAAAAACGAAATTGGTGTATGAACAAATGCAACGGTTTTCGTTAAAAAGTCCTCTTGAAGCATATTATAACACTGTTACCATTAAGTACATGTTGAACGCGATTAATGTTATTGGAATAATTGCAGTTCATTTTGCTCATTCGTATTCCATTCATGCTTTCGAATTTGCCACAGCTGACGAAGAAATATATAATGAGAAAAACCTGATAAAGATCTGAAATATCATTTATCATACGCTTTGCGAGCAAACAAGTGGAAATCATCGTGCACGAATCGACAGAATTTCGGGGTAACAAAAAACAATGTCCTGTTGTGACTGTATGGAGATGATGAGCAAGTAGAGCTGTGAACGGCATATTGACTACTGTGATCTCAGTGGTTATTCATCTGACGAAGAAGACGTGTTTGCGCTGGTCACGATCGTGCGGATTATTTTCACGCATGAGTGTAGTTGAAGAGACATGTTTTACAGCCACTAAAAGCCCACTACATGGGAAACGAAAAAAAAAAACGGCCACCGTGACTATGAAACATGGAGTGGTATAGAATAACATTAGTTCTCCTTAGGTCAAATGTGGTTAGCGGCCGAGAGGCAGCAAGTTGCCTTCAATAGGTAAGACCTTCGCTGATGTCGTCCAAACACTTGAGGTCTTCTCCGCACCATTCTGGTTGCCATACTTGAACACTATACTAATAGCAGTCACACGAATCAAAACTTCTTTGGGGAAAGTTAGCTGTAATCACTTTAACGTTGCCAGTTTCTTAAAACTACGGACAGTGAAGGAAAGCTATTTACTGGCCAAACAAGCATCAGACGGCACAGCATTATCGAAGCCAAAATCATGGTAAGCATCAAAGGTAGACTGATCTCACGTTGACCGCAACAATGAATGCCTACCCCATGTCAATGAGCTAGGAAATAAATGCTTGAATCAATATATTACAATACAGATCGAAAAGAACTGGACGGGATTTTGCGGAGCCGGACCAATTTTTTCCGCCTCAAATGTTGAATGCTTGCTCCATTTGAGATTCCGTTGGTGGATCAAGCGACACGTCCGAAGGATACACAAGTGCTCACGTTGGAGTAATCAAGTTAATGCGAGACCAGCTCTGCTCATATGTTTATGCTTCTGATGTTTGCCCGAAATAATCTCACCATGTATATTGCAGGTTGTTTCACGGTTCGCCGACCACCAATGTTGCGTATAAGTACAAACCACCGGTTACTGTAACCGAAAGCAACTGCTAATTTAACCCAATGGTTCTCATGATCGTTCCTAGGGTTTGACATTACCTATTGTCTAACCTTATCACTGCCTTGCAGTTAAAGAACCGGCAGCTCTGAAATGATCTAGGGTTATTGATGGACAAGGGATCCAGGGCCACAGGCGAACCTGTTGCTAAGTCTATCGCTCTTCCAATCTGATCCCAGTGATCATTCACACCTCTGTTCTTAGCTCACCTGATAAATTCTGCTAGTAACTGGTGCAAAAATCCAGGCCAAAAGGACCGAGTTTGCATCGGTGGCCACTTAGCTGCAGCGAAAATGCACCTAGACCAATATGATTTAGTGTTGGCAGAACCGCGCCACCCATGACTAACTGCGATACGATCGATGTGCCTCAGAATAGCGGATAAGTTAAAGCATTAAGTCATCGTGAGTGACGAACATTGTCGGAAGTTTGTGCTAGTCAGAGGAAAAACGATTGTCTTTACAAAACTGGAGAACGTTATCTCAGTTGCATACACTTATTTTACTCCTGCTTCTACTCTTACATGACTATCTCCAGCTAGAGGATAAGCCGGCTCCATGGGCATCACGAGTCACTACGGTTGGAGGCCAAAGCCGGCCAGATTGCCACCCAGTAGCGATGTCCGTGGACTGGTCATAAGCCTAGACGCTTCACGCCCTCTTCAATGGGGCTGATCTACGTTTTCAGCGGGCCACTACGGTGATCGTGCCATTCCAAACAGGGTTCCCGATACAACGTTTGTCGAGAGAGTTCGTAGTTTGAATGCCGAGGAACATGACCGAACCAATGCAAATGAAGGCGTTCGATGAAGATGGACAGTTTTTCAATATCGCAGCATCACTTTATTTTGTTGTTAAAGGATCGTTCTTACCAATTTATCCGGAGGATTTGTCGCATACACCAGTGGTCGAATACTTCAGACCTGCTTATATCCTCAGCTCACAATGGCCAGGTTTCGAATCCATAAGTGAGCATGGGGTGGTCTGAAGCGCGAAAAACGCAGATCTTTATCTGCAAGCTGATTTCACTGCCTGCCCATAGCACTCTTCGAAACTGCAGAACTGCTATATGCCCACTGTTGGCCCTCGTAGTCATCTCGTCTAGTGTTTGCCCGTTCGACAGGAGAACGGATCCTAAGTATTTTAATAGTGCACATTTTCACTCCGCACGCCGGTGATGGAAAGTTGTCGAGCACTTGTGATTGGGAAGGCCGAGAAGGTATTCATTTTGCTTGTGCTCATTCAGAGGTCCACTACCGCAGCATAGTGATTCCATCGAATATTGCCCGCATGGGGAATCACCGAGCACAACGACTTCGTCCGCAAATTACAGATTTGTAATAATGATCAATGGGCTGAGCTAGATGCCTGGATAACGAGCCGCCGTGTTGCCCTTAGTCCAAACGATGGCAAACTTGAACGGAACGGGAGAAAGTGGAAAAACCCTGCCTCACTTCAGAATGGATATCAAATTATGAAGATTCCTCGCCGTACATTTGCACTCGTGTGGTGGTGGACGAATAGTAAGGTCTTGGCATTCCCGCGGGTTTGGTAGGCATGCCATCAATTTCTATTAGTTGTCACAGGGACTTGCCATCAACTTCTATTAGTTGTCACAGGGACTTACCATCAACTAAGTCGAATGCACCGAGGGGATTAATGAAACAACGGTGGACTGCTGAAACTTGTAGCGGAGTTCCAAAACTCAAGGTAGCGAAAATATGCGATCAATGCAACCTTTGCAACGTCTGAATCCCCCTGGTTTGGTCCAGCGCGACGATCTAAAGCATTTGCAAAGCGACTAAGCAATACATGCAATCTTCGCCTCCACGCTAAGCGAGTAAGACGGAACGCCTAGATGCGCTAAAAAGCTATTTTTGCAGTGCCAATCGACCCCGCCACAACGATACCGCACACTGACGTGGTGCGCCGGCTTGTGTATCCCCATGAACCAACGAGCTATACAGGATGGCTTATTCAAGCCGTACATCCAATCATGCTTGGAAGCTGGTCAGTGAGCAGACGCTTGACGAAGTGGTCTCCTGGTCCTCCCGATCGGGAGGTGATCTGAGTTGGAAAAGAGTGCAAGAATAATTGATCCAAACAGATGGTCTACATTCAGTTAACTCTACATCAATGCCTTGCAGTGAGCCCCCTGATAGAACCAATGGCACTGATTGAGAACCCTAATCGTTCTTTTACTTAGCAGCTCAGAGTTCCCACTGATTCATTCAACCTGTCTTTTGTCTCCAATTCAGTCTCTACACTCTTTTGACTACTCATAATGTCTCCTTGATGCCCGCAACGGTTCATTGTCAAATAGTATAGTAAGGAGTTTTCAGTCTGTTGACTCACATGCTGTCAAGCCTTGTCAGCTTTTGGATCTCGGTTCCTTCAAATGTGCGCACTTTAATGCAGGCTGGCCAACAGTCATGTCTAGCTCTGACAGTGGACTCATTTTCGACTGATGTCTGCTGCCTCAGTGAAACATGAATCCAGGATTCGAGTAGAGTAATTCAACTAACTGCGCCTCATGTACCTTCGAGGGATTTCCTGCGGGTCAACATGGTAGAGAAATAATCAGAGAAGACTAAAACAGCTCCTTTTAGATTGGATCCCAGTTAACAGTCAATTGTACACCGCGACACTGCAAGGGTCTGTTGGCGTCCGGAAGAATAACTGTTAATCGCATTTTATCTGTCAAATCTGCATCCGCCCCAACAGACTGCAGCACCGACGTGAAAAAGCGAGTTTCATGTCGAACTCGTCACTCTTGCTCGGAAGAGCAAATACTCTGAAATTATAGCGCTGGCAGGTGACTTCAACGCACAAGTCGAGTGCATCGGAAGCCTGTTAAGGTGGGCGATGCCCCTTGCCTGCTCAGCGATCAGATAACGGGGAAGGACTTCTCCAATTCTGTGCGGGCAATCATTTATTCCGGTCTAACACGAATTCCCGACATAGCTCGCGAGCGTTGTGCAATCGGAAGTGCCCGTTGGTTACACTGCAGCTTTACCGCAGACGTACGAATAGAAACACTTATAGAAAGTGGAATACTGATAATGTGGAAGCGTGCCTGATATCCTCAGTAACTGGTCGAAAAAGTGCCCGCAAGAAGCCTGGCCGTGATAAATGAAAGGTCGCTTGATCGTTAATTATGCCAACAAGACTATTTCTGATATTTTTATATTACTGGCAATTATAACGACTCACTGGTCAGTCACATTAAGCTGGAAGAATGGATATCCAAAGACCGATTAGTTAGGTCGTTCAGATCCACATGTTACCCGCTTAACTAATTTCATGATACTCGACTTTGTCTATCCCCGAGTCATTCACCCGCAGGTATGAATAGATTTACAAAATAAGGAAGCCATTTTGAATCGATTTTTGGGTTTAGCAGGCGCGCAAATCACCGTACTAAGCCAAAATACAATCTCATTCTGAAGCCCAAACTACGAACTAAGCCATCCAAACACCACACAAACAGGCGTAATTAGAACTAACCGCTGCAGTCCACCGCATCCCCAATTTGTAGGATAACCTATGCTTTTCCAAGCACTTGTGCGTAAGCTATCCGTGAATCATACGTAAAGCTTGAACCACGATTGAACGCACTGATTGCCCATTGTTTTGAATATCAAGAAGATCAACCATTTGTTTCTTTGTGATCACACGTCTAACTGACTGGGGTGTACGAAAACGCTCCTCGCATGGGCGTCGCCCGTCAGATGAACAACCATCAGTCACACGGGACGATGGGTCACTCAGAGAATTATTTCCCACTCATCTCGTAGATAATTCAAACGTCCTCAGTTTGTGCGTGAAATATTCCTGGCCAGTGTTTCGATTAACGCGGATAGCCTTTTTGAAGTCAGGTTTCTAGTCAAAAGGACTCCGAAGTGATCGGAACTTACCTGCTATCTATCAGAAAGCCATGTGTGTGCTTAAATTCAAACGTATCTTAATGTGCGTGTCAGGGTGAGAAGATTGACATCCAACCAATACACAGCACGCTACTTTGCAATACGTTTCACGTATGAATCCAGTAAAGGAGACATCTCAATAACGTCGAGGACAGCAGTTACTCTCAAAGCTGAGTGATACAGCAACCATACCAGCTCACAATGGGTCAGATGATTGGACGTGCACGGCAGTAGGGGACAGTGATCTACTGCGAAAGCGATCAGGGAATGGTATTCGACTCGAATGAGACCTTTTAGACATATATACCAATCGAGTCGAAAACCGCCGATGGGCCACAACAACTGGCCAGAATCACTTGACTGAAAAGCAGACGACATATTTTATCGAAAGGATTTAGAGTGGGATCGGGTAAGAAGTTAAATAACTGAAAATCCAAATTTGAGAGATAAAAAGGAGATCCGCGAACTGGGTGTTTTGGGGATTGGGTGAAACAGTACCGGGTGGAAACAACTCCGCTGTGATTAATTAACACTTTCTTCTGGCAAAATTAGATCTAACGGTAAACCGTGATGAAAGCTCACGAACAAAACCATACAAAATGGTGTCCACCTAGTGAATCGACTTAAAGTCAGAAATCGCTTTTTGCCGTCAACTTCGAACTAGCTGATCCAAGTGATTTTCGCGGGAATCGTAGCGAAACGAAACACCATTATGGTCACAATGATAATTGTAAAAAGGTCGAGTCACCAGTGCACCAAATCGAATCATCCCAAGTCACTCAGGAAACGGGTGGCATTTCATGTACCATGAATTAATAATCGTGTTTTACTCCTTTTCAATTCTCGTGGCTGTCAATTAGCGGAACTGCATGCAAACATGCTTTATTTAAGTCATGACCAAGCTTTTTTCCCGTCTAGTATCGCGAGCCACAGTTAGGCTGTTTTCACCCGACAGTCTTTCCGCTCAATTTTGGAAATAACCGTTAGTATCTTTGAAGTCATCTTGTTGAACGGTTTACAAAATGACCATAGCAAACTCCCTCAATTTGGTTTTCATCTGGTCACTTGCCTACATAACGCATTAGCCGATAAGTTCGGCAACCAAATAAGGATGCATAAACGTGCTTTATGGCATTACAGTTAAGCGATGCTGTAATCTTTTAGGATAAAAAAAACCACGTTGTGACTAAGTCTACTGAAAAGGAATAATTGGCAGGCAGGAGAAACTAACCTTTTCCTTGTAGTTTCCGGAGTGCTCACTAACATCACTATAGACAGAATCAGTGTCGTCCAGATCGCTTATATTTACATCCTCATCGAATCCAAGTTTGCAAATGGAGGAATAACGCTTCCGACGCACAGTGCGTTCGTAATCTTCGAGTCCCAGACGGATCTCCTGAAGCAGCTCGGCATTCGTTTTTGCCCTAAAAAAGGAAAAAGGTGAAAATCGTAAAACAGAATAACCGAAAGTTTCCAAGTTCTATATGTTCCACGAAAGGAAAACAGCAGGTGCAAAAATTATAAAAGTCACGATGGTGGGAGAACGTCTTCAGACATACTGTGATGCAACTTGCGAATCACAACCGACCGTCGTAGAACACTGCGTCCGTCATCGACTTCCAAACACAATCTTGGAAATACGATCCTTGCACTAATGTGCAGGGGTTTCGATTGCAGTCTTACAATAACCGTGAACAACGGTCTTGTGCTCGTAAGTTAGGTAAACAATGCAGAATGAAAGAATTACTGACTGTAACGCTTAATGTTATGATTTATTGTGTGAATCGGTTGCGCTGTGGCATCTACTGGGCCGCGACCCAGAATCCTGACTGAGTTTACTTGAGACAGTCCGCCATGTAGTTCCAATATCTTCTCATTGATTGACCGCCCTAGCCCAGTATCCAAATAATAACCACGAGGAACACCCGAAAGCGCCGCATGCGTTTAGGATCCAACATTATTAATGCCCCCGTCTGAGCGATCTAATGAGTTCCTTGACCCAATATGCCAAACCTCTTTTTTCTGACAACTCGTTCGAAGAGCGCGACGCCAAACAATTCGATGCCGTCAACAAATCATGTCAACCAATTCATATCTGTACACATACCCAGTCGATCTGGTGACCGTGCTCGTAAACACCTATCCCTCCTCCCTTGGCTCATCGCACCAGTGTTATTACATCTTAATAACTTTACCAGACAGGCTTCAAATAGCTCAACTGTGCCAGCGTTGGGTCTCTTAGGATACAAGTCGGGCACTCGCCCTGAACACCTTTCAAAATGCTCCCAAATAGCCTACTCATCAAAGAGCTTCTGTTGAGGAAGTTCTATATACGGCCTTCAAGTTTTTTGCAAGTGTGAGGAAAAAGGCAAATGGCAGGCGCGCTCCAAAGAGGTGATTGATTTTCGGTAGTCAGTCTACAGGAGATGGTTAAAACCTGATTCCAACCACGGGCGGCTGCAAGCCCGTTGGGACCTCCACCGGAAGGCCCGTGAACTGAATCGTCACATATCAGTTCCAAGTAGACTACCTGGGCCTCGGATCATTGTACTTCTTTGCAGGTTTGATTGTCTGGTTAAAGGATCAAGGTAGGATCCCATGAATCAAACCATTACTTTGGTCTAGGTAACCAGGTACTATCAAGTTCACAGAAAAATTAAGAATCCCGATAGATAACCGACAACTTGAGAGTGGAGGATAGAGAAGCTACCAAATGTG
Source organism: Fasciolopsis buskii (assembly GCA_008360955.1). Taxonomy (NCBI): domain Eukaryota; kingdom Metazoa; phylum Platyhelminthes; class Trematoda; order Plagiorchiida; family Fasciolidae; genus Fasciolopsis; species Fasciolopsis buskii. The sequence continues at coordinate 128,385 of LUCM01002654.1, read as the reverse complement.
ATGAACCGCACAGATTGTTTCTTTCTATTTCTCCTTTCTCGCTCAGTGCGCTCGTTCTTCGTCATATTTCCGATGACAAAAGATCCGTACTCGGGCTTGCGGAAGTGAATAGGCCGCCACAATTCAGTACCATTTCCATAAAGACAATTTGGAACTACCGATCAGTCAACCTTTAGCTTCATTTCTTTCGAACGGTTGTTACTTCACCTCGGACCAATTCACATGCTTTCAATTTTACCGACATGATTCTTCAAGGCATGGATCTTATTACTTCACTCTTCTCTAAGTTAGACAAAATGGGACCTCTGAGTGGTTTAGTCAGGTGTGTGACGGTGGAGTACGTTTGAAGCATTTGGCAATTTGCGGTCGGAGCCGCTCACTAATTCCCGCCTCTCAGAATCGCTTTATGCAAACTCAAAACAAGTGTTCGTCAACGGAACAAAATGTCGAGGAATGCTTCGTCCGCTGCAGAGCCGAAAACCTGTTTTCATCCGGTAACGGTAGCCAAACACTTCGATCATTTGCTACAGCAGTCGTCCGCAATTTCTGTCTTACCAATTTCCCTCCCATCTGTTATTACTCCAATGATCTCGTATGTGAACCACAATAAACTTTAGATCTTCGATTTCCGGTGTACATCCATTTCCGCTTCACTCAAATATTTCACACTTCCCGCAAATTCATCTGCCGCTGTTCCTCTTTACCAACTTTGTATTAGCACTAGGGCCTGTTAGATGCTGCATTCTCTGAACGTTTGCGAACCACGTTGTTATGTTGGCATTCCATTCCACAAGCCGTCTCGAAAATGTGTCCTTCAGTTGGCTGTTTTACTTCGATCCTCCTTACTTTTTCCCAAACGTTTTACCTTGCCCGATGTCGAAACCTACCTTATCTATGGGGATGATCATAACGACTCCAACGACTATCATTCAATGTCCCTCACATATTATTATTTCCAACTTACCGGGAACTATTATCTCCGACAAATTGAGATCGCTTCTCTAACGCGAAGGACCACTGAGCGACCGCCAGTGCGGATCCCGAAAGCGCCTTTCAACCAGGAATCCACCTTTCTCGTTTCACAAACTTTTCCGCTACACTCGAAACCCGCGAACAAAACTGGTCTCGTTAGATGCCTCTAAGGGCTCCGACCAAGTTTGGCAAGAAGAACTTCTGCTGAAACTGGTCACGTTTCGGATTTCCAGGCACTCGTTTCGTTCCAGTCAAGTTGCTTTAGTAACCGAATCGTCTCCCTCCTAGCTGATAAAGTTCGCTGACATTCGGAGCGTTCGAATACTATTCAACTTTATGTGGACAACGATGCATGAAATACCGGTATCAATCTGCGTCACGACAAGAGAAAAAATTCCCTGGAAAATCTCAACAATATGAGTACGTTGCATGTATCGGTCGTGACTGATATCCTCCATGAAGGGGAGGCTCAGGGCGAGAACTGGATTAGTGATATATATACTGCGGCATTGTTCCGCTTCAAACGCTGGAAGCGCTTAAACAAAATTTAAATCAATTCAACCACTGCTAACGAAAGAGTTAAAGGTTTCTTGCTTCATCATAATCATCATCATCGTTCAGCGCTAAACAGCAAGGCAAACCTCACTGACCAGTGCACTTTTTCCAGGGTTACATTTTTCTATGAAAAACATGAACATGCAAACGAAATAGGGAGTGGACCCAAATAGGCGGGAAAAGATAAGAATGCTGCACTAGCCAAGACATGGGATACAGTCTAACTGTACAAAGGCAAACATCCTCAATCATTCTGATTCGATCGAAAATGACAACACGATTGCCACTATTCGCAGTTAATTGTCATATCCTTCAGCGTCTCCAGCCAATTAGCTGACGGGTCTTTCAGAACTAAATCATGAAGACGAAGATGTGAGAGATCTACTTTACCTAAGTTCGCTGTTCGTTTTCTCATCTCACGTTGTCAGTTCATCCGCGGACCCCCGCATGACTTCTTCCATTCCTTTGGAGGAACGCGTAATAGGCCACGGTATGGAGGACAAATGTTCGTCATAAGTAACACGTGACCCAACCAGCGCAGTCTACTACGTTTCAAACGTTGAAATAGGATATTCTCATAAATGGCGCCTGATACTAGATTCCTCACTTCTACATAACACACCCGGTCACTTCATTCAATCCTAGCGATACTACGTACACATCGGTAGTCGAAAACCTTCAACCGACGAACACTGCCGACCGGCACACTCCATGTCTCGAAACCGCACAACAGAACTGAACGCACTGCAGCACAGTACACAACCATCTAACTTCAGTGAAATATCGGGTCAATGGCACAAGTGTTTTAGTCCAACGTAAGCCGCCGGAGCCTTCGATATTCGCGTGCTCACTTCCAATGCCCGTGTTACCATCATTTGACACGCAGCTACCGAGGTAAGTGAAACGGTTCAAAATCGCTAGTTCCTCTCCATCCAGTATGAAGTTTGGAACTGCTGTCGCCCAGTCCTGTAACACCACCTTACACGCTGAAGGTGCAAAGCACATACCGAAACTAGCTAAAGACCTCGAGAGTCTAGTGCACGTGGTGCATGGTGCGCAAACTGGAACAGCCTCTGCTGAGGAAGTCCTATGCACTGCCTTTTCGTGGCGGATGCTCAGCGCCCCCCACAGGGTTGTCTGATCATTGATAATTAGTCTAGAACAGTTGGTTAAACCCTAATTTTAAACCAAGCACAGACGGTGTTTGAAGCACAGGGCTGTGTGCTCACCGGCGTTTGTGGTTAGGGGATATACTAGGCAATCAGGATGTCTAGTACCATCCAAAGGGCTCATGAACCGAAAAATAAGTCACCGGTACCCAATGGGTTACATGGCCAACAGATCGTCCTGCTGTCTTGTGGGTTAGACCATTTGGTCAAAGGCTCGGGGTGGGGTCTTGAGTCAAAAGTATTATGGTTCGGGCAGCCGGTTAATACCAAGCCTACTGAGAACTTCTGGATCTCGACGGATGTGGAAATGGAAAATAGAAGAATTAACGTGTGTTGTAAACTCTACAGATTCTTTTTTCTCCCTTTTAGCTCACTGTTTCTATCCTTCGGCACGATTCCGGTGATACACTATCTGTATTCGAAATTCTGTAGAATAAAATAATGGGAAGATGAGGTTTTTGTTTTCAGGAAACGAGTTGGGGGGACTGGGGGCTGTCAAGTGTGTGAATTAACCACCGAATGGAGGATTTGAAAGCCCCAACCGCTTTACTAGCGACGGTTATTGGTATCACAATGTAAGAAAGTGAAAACCAAGCAACACACAAAGGGGCCGCCAGCCAATGTGATCTGTACATTTCAAAAAGTGAGGATATTATTCGAGCTAAAAATACGTCTACAACGGTTTGATGATATCCCCAGCGTAGAAAAAAGTTGATGACCACAGCCACTACTTCAACGATTGCAACGATAAACAAAGAGCCAGAAAGAAATAATTACCTGGATTGGTAATCTGGATTCGGATGCCGATCACCTGAGGGATGTTTAGCCAATAGGCGTGCCGAGATGTTGCTACCATGTTCTAGAGATGAGTGGCCTGCGACATGCGGATGTGATGGAATTTTAGTTTGGTCGTTGCGAATAGGGCTTCGGGAAGGAGATGAACTGGAAGATTCTGAGGCAAAATCCTCTTCATTCACCAGTCCATTTTCTGGCAGCTCACGTGACTGGTGTTTTGCTCCGAAGCTATCCCTGTCGCGTTGACCCGCACGCTGAGGAACAATAACGATCAGGTAATTTAACAAATCGTCATCGTCATTTTCACTCAATTCCGAACAAGTTGATTCGTTTCGTTGACGGCGACTGATATTCTGAAAGGTGCCGAGAAGAATAAACTGAAAAGTTTAGTAGGGTATTACAATGCCTTGCTTAATTCACAATGCATGAATAAACACGACTATCACATATCTATGTAGGAAAGTAGTGAAGTCGATGCAACAGAAAGGATTAGAAAATGACTTGTGGTTTGGATGTAGTTAAAAGAAGAATATGGTGGAAAGTGTAGTCGAAGTACCAATTATCACATTAACTGACGTTAGTACTAAGAAATCAGTTATCATTACATTAAGCCATTGTTTTCTGCTCCCATTAAAACTCGTTCAAAATAAAGATTGCATTTCATGAGAGCAAAGGCTGAAACTTTGCTTCCCTAATGACTGTTACTTTAGTCAATTCATCGGATTTCACACAGAGCAAAACAAACCGAGTGCTTCATCAATAATACCTGGTAGTGCAGACTTGCAGATGCATTTTACAGTAGTCCTACAAGGTTAACTGGCACAACGATCCCTAATGGCCGTTGCCTTTCTGAGTCACAAGTTAGCTATAGAAAGAATCAATGTCAGGGGACCAGGGGAGAACCTATCCGGGAAGGTAACTAAATGTTTAAACCGATCAAGATCTGCTGCCGCAAGCATCGAAGTCAATTGGTTCGCAGGTCTTTTGGGCCCCGACCACGAAAAACTGAACATCTACCTTACCCAAGCTCGCTTTACATTTTCCCACTGAATGAAAACACGTCACTTGTTGACCTCCACAAGATTTCTTCCACGCCGTTTGAGGAACGCAAAATAAATCACGGTACGCTAGACGAGCGTTCACCATACGCAACACCTGACCCAAGCAACGAAACCTACCAAGTTTTATACGCTATGATAAAATATTCTAAAAACCCGCAACCAATACTGAAAATCTAACTTGGACATTGGCCACTCAACTGCTTCATCCAACCCTAGCGATATCGCGCAAACATAAAAAACAAGCAACGAACATCTTCAGCAAGCAAACTGCATGCCCTCTAACCATACAACAAAAATGTACACAGTGCACCGCAATGCATTTGACTATTCGGCTCCAGTAATGTAGCAAGTGCCTTTGTTAAGATTACGTTGTCCACTCCCTGGATGAGTGCTCACTTCCACTAATGTGCCACCATCCTTTGGCATGCACCTACTGAGGAAAATGAGGCCGTAAATCCATTTTGCACCTAAATCTCTGTTTATTCCCTCTTGCGAGATTGCACGACGGATTGTATGGCGCGTTTCGAGCAGCTGAAAGGGTGAACTTCTGGTCCAGGCAACCTCGACCTGGACGAAAACTGGCCAGCCGTTGGAGGACGTTTCTCTAATGAACCGGTGTCGAACGGCTCAATATCGTCGAAGCCAAGATCTTAGTAACTATCGGACTTCAAGTGATTTCACCATGATTGTTATAACCACTGCATAATCCCTTCTTGATGATGGGTACAATCAGCGACCTACGTCATGATAACGGGGCATACTCTTCGTCCCAAACGTCACAAAGCAAGGGGGTAAGTGCTTTCATCAGGGCATCTCCAACCTAATTGACGAGAACTATGGGGAGTTTGTCGCGATGGGAAGGAATAACCCCGCTTCATTTCCCGAATGTTCAACCCTACTTTGAATTCGTTTGGGAGCTGACGTGAAAATTCCCAAGGATTCACAGCTGTTGTCGTCGGACTAACTACAATGGCGCGCAGCCAGCTACACTGTTCGTTAAAGTGTTCAGTCCAACGCTCGAGTCTGCTAAGTCATGAGTAGGGACTTCATTTCTACCGCATACGATTTTGATAACCGAAGTGCCCCACCATCGGTATCGCGTATGAACTCAAACGGTATTCTAACTGTTAACTGAAGCATCTGCAACTTCCATTTTTTCAGATACTTCAACCCAGCAGTTTTCAAGGTCATCCGTTACCTGAGGCTGTAGATGTTGACATACCCAAGACACCTTAGTTAAGTTAGGGACCTGTCAGTTTCGCCCTATAAGATTTGCTCCCTCTTGCAAGATTCAGCTATTCCCCACTGCTTTGCAGTCAGGTTCTTGTCAGAACCAAAGGCTTTGGTTGAGAACCCTAATCGTTCTTCTGCTTAGCGGCTGGACTCCCTAGCAGTACGCAACACGTGACCCAACCAGCGTAGTCTACTAAGTTTCATACGCTGAAACAAGCTGTTCTCAGAAGTGGCACCCAATACCAGATTCCTAACCTCAATATTACTTACCCGGTCACTCCATCCAATCCTAGCCATACTACGTAAACATCGGTTGTCGAAAACCTCCAACCGACGAACATCGCCCACACGCATACTCCACGTCTCGCAACCGTACAACAGAACTGAACGCACTGCAGCACAGTACACA
>LUCM01002654.1:31025-119189 GCA_008360955.1 Fasciolopsis buskii | reverse complement strand
GTTGGCTGCAGCAGCATCTTATCTTTTCCCGCCTGTGTATGTCCACTCCCTGTTCCCATTGAATATTCACTCTTTATATAAACGTGTAACTCTAGGGAAAGGCAGCGGTCAGTGAGGCTTGCCTTGCTGTTTACCGCTGAACGATGATGATGTTGCTACGGCGTTCCCAGCAGGCGAGGTGCCTTGAGTTCTCCAGTAGCCGGACTCACTTGAATACAGACCAGACTTGAATCTAAACACAGGATACGAAATCCATATATTCTGTTGGAGCATAAAATCTATCCTCGATAAAGATAACTAATCTATTTCCATGAGCACTCTTCAAGATTACAAAATTGATATCGATTACTTGTCCGAATAACATATAAGCAAATCCGACAGACGACGTATTCAAGACCATTGGTCGAACGCATCCTATTAGTTGTATCATAATAGGCCGGAAGACAACTCCGGGTTTCATGATGTTACGATCACAACGAACAGTCGAGTTCACAGCGACTTGATCTCTTGAGAACCGGTTTCACCAATACTCGCCATGGCACGGTTCAGAATGCACTTCTTTTAACGTGATCAACATCGCACTCTACGCTTCAACTCCGTATGATAAGCGAACAGCTAAAGATGTCTTCTACAAAAAACTTCAGAGTTTAGTTGACTTCATCCCAAAGTGCGACATTCTCCTAGTTGCAGGAGATTGGAACATTTGCACATGACCAGCAGATGAGCATACCTACCCCTTACTGGAGATTTGTCCTCACTGAGCGAAATTTGCGACAGTTCAGTCACGCATGCGAATTTCAGTTGACCGATCGTCACCAGCACCTGCTCTCCACATCCCAAAAGGAATCTGCTGACGTGGTACTCCAGCGACGGTAGGACAGCGCATCAGATCGACTGCATCTTGATGCGCTCCCACTGACCAACATACATCGAGAACCGTCGCGTATACCGTGGAGGCGTAATGGGGAACGCCAATGGCATGGACCACCCACTGCAAGCTTCGCCTCTCAGCACGGCAAAAGGCTCGTTGAAATCTAACAGTTGATATTCCCAAGCTAACAATACCGGACAACGTTCAAACTCTATCAAACGCGACTGGATCTAAATTACCCTAGACGAAGTGGTAGTATGGATAAGGTGTAGACGGCAATATAAGTACTCATAACCGGCGCGTCTGTTGAATAGTTAGACGAAACCAAGTGAAACAGAGGAGACTAGATATCTGCGGAAGCTATTAATCGTTGTGGCAAAGCGAGAGAGGTAAGACTCTACAACTCACCTAACTATCAAAACCTTTTTCTGAAGCTACACGCTCAGAAAAGTGCGACCAAAAACGATATCGGCACGAAACTGCAGACTGCATGCAAACCAAAGCCGTTGTTGGAGATTTTGGGGAACTTTTTGACTCACGGCAGTCTTCGGAGGATGTGTAAGCTCCTCTTTCCAAACCACGTGATACAAGTGTCCAGCACACCGGGATGTGAGTAGAAGCTTCAGAGATGGGCCCAACTTTACAGTCAGCTGCTCGATCGCCCTCTCGCCCATCTGCGCAACACCAGGTGACACAGAGGAATATGAAATTGACCTCGATGATACAAACGAATCGAAATTCATTTCCGGCGTCGAACCAACGAGAAACTGAAAGTTTACCCGGGGAGGATGGCATCCCACTCGAAATCTCCATAGCTTGTTTGCCAGATCCGCTGAGTCCACTTACTAATCACTGTCGTATCTGGGGGCTCAGAAATTTTCTCTAAACAGTGGAAAAACTATTTTAAGCCCTACATCAAAAAAGGCGACAAGGCCACATGTGCGAGCCACAGATACCTGTTTGATCAATATAGTGGCTGCACTCTTTTCAGCCGTCCTGCTGAATCGCTTTGATGCTGTATGCGTGGATGAACATGTTCCGCCAAGTATGAATTTCCTCGAGTTGTGTTGACGAGGTCTTCTGCACTACATCGAAACCTAGAACAACCCACCACGGAGTACTTCATCGCATTTCGTGCGAATTCGACTCGGTTGACGTACCAGTCGGTCTGGAGATGTCCGAAAAAGATGTCACACTGTCCGAATCATTCTACTGGTCAAGATAGGCGCCAATTCACGCATGCTGCGACGAATCTAAGCAGTTTCTCCTTGGCTCCGGTGTTCATCAAGATTGCCCTGTGTGAAGGGTTCTGATCAACTGCATCTTACACTGGATAATGCGAAATACCCACAACAACTTTTGAGCAATGCAACTTAACCACGATCATTGGGTCAATGACGTCGAGTTCGCCGGTGACATGGTTATTTCGGTAGAACATCCAGAAACTGCGGAGCCGGTTCTAGATCGTACTGCATGCGAAGCCATGAGCTGGAGATATACGAGTAAGAAACGAAGTTTCTTCACGACTTCGTATAACCCATCAAACTGTACCCATACGAATGGCGAAAGTTTAGAACACATGCATGAATTCAAATACCTAGGTCCTACTACCCAACTGAACTTCCAGGCCAAAGAAAAGGTATACTTTGTGTAGATTACCCCAGGAGATTTTCCGCGGCTCTACAAACCATTTCAATCTTGCAGTGAAATTACGCCCTCCCCACCCCGCACGAAGCTGCACACTTACTGAGCTGTCATCCACTCAGCCTCCCGATATACAACAAAAAATAAGTGGTATGACCGCATCTCTAAAGGCAGCGCTGTATGAACACCGGATGACTTTCGTCGTCTACGGATCCGAAACGAAATTAGCGAAGAGGAGCCTACTATAGTCAACATGCTCAGGCTGGAAATGCTGCTTCGGTGGCTAAGTGAAGACAAGTTAGCACTGTTAAGGATGTGGATCGTTTAGGCTTTTCGGGGTACGCGACTGGGATATCCACTGGGTTTTTCAACATGCGGACCTTACCGCAGATCGTAACACATCGATCGCTGCGTTCAGAAAAAATCTCAGCCGATATATCTCATGGCAGGTGCTGGTCTCATCCCAGTAAAGCATGCCTTCGACTGAGAACTTGAAAATGCCTCAGCCTGGTCGGGGGTAGATGCCTCAGGCTCCGAGTCGACTACTAGTTCTGAACGACTCTCGAAATGCTGCCAAACGACCGGAGATTCACAAAACCTATGTACCATCTTCGAGTGGCAGAGGTATACACACTAAAGTGCAGGGAGGAAGGCGTGCCCGGCGCCCTTCATCGGGTTGATTGGTCTTCGGTCTAGGGGAATTGATTAAACTGATTCCTAACCAACCAGGAGTGGTGTACGAAGCAGATCTGGAAGAGCAGTGCATTGGGTAACCAGAATATTTAACCCCATCCGAAGTGCGCTTGAACCAAGCAATCAATCAGTGGTCCCCAGTAGGTTACATGATTTGTAGATCATTCAGCTGGCTGGTGGATAAGACCGTCTGGCCAAAAACTCGAGGTAGGGTCCCCTATGTGAAAGCTCTACTTCGGCAACATCAAGCCCACATAAGAATCATGGATCTCGATGGATAGCCGATGACGTGGGAAGGGGGCGTGTAAACCATGCACATGGTTCCTTTTTCCTTACGCATTGTTTTCATCCTCCCACATGGCCTATATATAAATATATATATATATATATATATATATATATACGCACATATATATACATATATATATTTAACCACCTTAATCTGCTAATATTCGGTGCAGTCAAAAGTTTTTTAAGACGTCTTGCGTATGAGTAGGGCATGCCACGTAGCCAATGAGGTCCACTATACAGGAAGGATGGCGAACCAGCAATCGTGACACCGGAATTCGGACTGATGTATAACCATATAAGGTTTCATTAGGATTACAAAGGGTTGTCGTCTACAACGAGCATTCTGGATGCGATATGCAGACTAATTTTCCGTTATTTAGAAATGAGAACCTATCACCTTGTTTGTGAATCGGTACAACTGCCGATTCATAAGTCTGCAGGAGTCTGTTTCTTCTCCCAGATGTATCTCAGGGGTTCCGTTACTTCGGATGTCAAAACTTAATCAACGACATTGAAGAAGAGCAGGGAAAGCTCACCTGGCTTAGGAGCTGCGTGCCCTTTTAGGAAACAGCTCTTGACCTTCATTTGTGCTAAAGAACTAGTGTTCATCTGCATCGTTTTATTTGCAGGCGGAAGTGGAAGGTCCGGGGTGGCAGTGGGTCCGAACCAATGGGCCGTTTTCGGAATTATTACAGTGCGTCTGTCTGTTTGAATAAGTGCTACTGCGTGAAATGAACGGGAATTCGTCTACGCCTAAGTTTTCAAATAATTCACTGTAGTCGGGAGTGAGCGCCTCGAACTCCGAGTCGGTTGCGCGCCTTGAACGGCCTTCAAATAACTCGCAAAAGTCTGCGTCTGAGGCCCTGCAGAAGTCGTATGCACCTCCCCTATTGTGGAGTTTCCTAAACAACGATCAGGAACGCGAAAGCCCGGCGCACTCCACCACGTTGACTGAGCATTGGTAACCAGTCTATGCCATATGGCTATGCACTAATATTCCAAACCAACCGCGGGCTGCGTACGAAGCAAATAACAGTACGCCCAATGACACTGGGAGAAGGGACCTACTGGGCACCCAGAGTGCCTAGCTTGACGACGATGATAATGAACTGAGTACTTAGTCACCGGTTCCCAGACGGTTACGTGATCTATTACTTGGTGGGCTGCATCTCCGTGTAAAACGATCGGGGCAACATGCTGCATTGTTTTAGTCAAACTGGTGGGGCATCAAGCCCACAAAGAAGTTATGGGTCTCGATGTATGATCTCCCTTTTATTCAACCTGTCTCTTGTCTCCAACTCACTCTCTTTTCCCTCTGCCTACTCGTGGTATCCCAATTGATAACAAGCGCAATACGCGCAACGGTTCATTGTCAAATAGTGTAGTAAGGAGTTTCCAGTCTGTTAGCTCACATGTTATCAAGCCTTGTCAGCTTCTGAATCTCGGTTCCTTCAAATGTGCACACTCTCGGGCAGGTTGATCAACGGGCGGATTTAGCTGACATTGGACTCACTTTCGACTGATGTCTGCTGCCTCCGTGAAACACGAATCCAGAATTCGAGTAGAGTAATTGAACTAACTGCGCCTAATGTCCCGTCGAGGTATTACCTGCGGGTGAACATGGTAGAGAAATAGTCCAAACAGAGAATGCTAAAACGGCCATTTTTAGATTGAATCCCAGTTAACAGACACTTGCAAACCGTGACGCGACAGGGGTCATTCGGCGTCCGGAAGGATAATGGTGTTAATCGTGCTTATTTGCCATCTCAGCATAAGCCCTAAAAAGACGCATTTTATCACGAAGGCTCTGACATTATGGTGGTAGCAGGTAATTTCAATGCACAAGTAAGAAAACCGAGTGCATCGGAATCTTGTTTAGGTGAGCCTTGCCTGCTCAGCGAACAGATAACGGGGGAAAACTTCTCCAATTCTGTGCGAGCAATCATTTCTTCCTGTCCAACACGAATTTCCAATATAGTTTGCGTTGGACAGCAACATGACGCTCAAAATCGACGGGTAGTCTTAGTCATATTGACCATGTTGCAGTAAGCTACCGTTGGCGCGGTTCAGTTCAAAACTGCGTTTTAATGCAATTTTCGCTTCATCTCAACTGCCATCGAAGCAGGTCACAATCCCGATTGTCCGTCGAACGTCTGTATGATTCGGCCGTTCGCAACAACTATGAACAGAAACTATCCGAAGAAGCAAGAACTTCGTCCAGCAGTAACAGAGACAAGAGCTGGAACTATTCAAGCAGACGACGCATTTGGCAGTAGGTTTCCCCTGTGGTCTCACAAGGGTTGCTAGGCCTAATGGGAAAAAACGAAAGCAACCTAACTACAAGGTAAATAAGATTCGTTGACAGCTGCAGAGTAAAGCGGCGATAAGTCTTAAAAGCGCCCGTGAAAACTGGTGGGTTAAGGTAACCGAAGAATTGGAACAGGCAGCCGCTTCAGATAACAGTAAAAAATTGCTTAAGCTGCACGCCAATGTAGTTGGTCGGACGTCCGCAGCTGCAAATTCTTGGGAAGTGTCTCTTGACCTTTTATGTAAGTGGAAGTAAAATCCAATATTCGATTTCTGGAGAGGAAAATTGGCCGGCCCAATGAACTTCCTCTAATTCCTTTTAAAGTGGGTGGAGAAGCTCCGATAAAAGCAATTACCTCCTTGCCTCGTGCTGTTTGGAACGAGGGGCGTGTTCCGTTATCATGGGGTGAGTCATTGATTGTACTCATCTCCAAGAAGGGCACACGGATTGACTGCAGTGTCGTGTTAAAAGACTGTAACTTTCGTTTATTGTCATATGCTTATCAAACGGCTGTGTACGAAAATGGGCTGCGGTGAGCGATGTTCTGATAATAAAATGGGTCCTATTCTGAGTGAGAAATCCCCTACACCACGTCACACACATCCCCATTACGTGAATGATATAAACGAGTCATACATCGCAGCTATTGTGGACAACCGGCAGCGTCGGTTGTGCTACAATTTCGTAGCCACCCATGCAGGCGGTAGAGTCCTAGGATAGCGCTCGACTGACGTCGAAAGGACTTTCGTGACTCATTGTGCTACTTGTATTTTATTTGTAATAGTCACTTAAAGTAAAAAGGGTAATTCACAGGGAAAAACCTATTGGAAATGGACCTGCGAAGATCACTCAGAATTCAGTCTCCTGACCACTTTTCAAACATAGAACGACGGCAAGCGGTTGAAAATATAGGAAAAGAATGAATTTTTTAAAATGGTAGTCAAGAAGATTAGACCTTTATCACTCGAAATAAAAGCATAGGTTCGAATATCAGATCAACCGGTTAATTTGAAGGTAGTTGACAGCTCACTGTTCCACGCCACGTTATCACAGGTGACCTACGACGAATACTCATGCCACCGCACCCCAACCACGAAGACGTGAGACATCTACTTTACCTACCTTCGCTGTACATTTTCTCATCCCACGTTGTCACGTCATTTGTTGATCCCCGCATGGCTTTTTCCATGACTTAGGAACACAAAATACGGCAAGATATGGTAGACGAGTATTCGCCATACGCGACACGTGACCCAACCAGCGTAGTCTACTAAGTTTCATACGCTGAAACAAGCTGTTCTCAGAAGTGGCACCCAATACCAGATTCCTAACCTCAATATTACTTACCCGGTCACTCCATCCAATCCTAGCCATACTACGTAAACATCGGTTGTCGAAAACCTCCAACCGACGAACATCGCCCACACGCATACTCCACGTCTCGCAACCGTACAACAGAACTGAACGCACTGCAACACAGTAAACACGACATTTCAACTTCAGTCAAATATCAGGCCGACAGCACAAGTGCTTCAATCCAGCGTAAGCTGCACGAGCCTTGGATATACGCATATTTACCTCCAATCCCGAGCTACCATCGTCAGACATGCAGCTGCCAAGCTAGGTGAAACCGTCCACCATTGTTATTTCCTCTCAATCCAGTATCAAGTTCGGCGCTGCTGTCGTCCAGTCCTGTAACAGTACTCTACACTTTGAAGATGCAAAGCACATGCCAAACCGAGCAACTGATCTCGACAGTCTATCTAGTGCCCGTTGTGCATGGTCCGCAGACTCGAACAGGCACACGACGTCGTTTGCGTAATCTAGGTCGCATAGCTTTCCTCCATTTCCCAGTTCCACTCCTACGTCCCGGAGACCTCCTAAAGCATCTTCCATCACCTCGTCCATGACGAAGTTGAACAAGAATGGAGAGATGGGACACCCTTGTCGAACGCCACTAGTTGTTTCGAATGAACGTGACAGTTCACCGTATGCCCTAACGCGACCATAGGTATGCGAGTACAATGCTCGCAACAGGTTCACAAACTTAGTTGGCATACCCTTCCGGTGGAGAGCACTGAGTAGTGCCGGTCGATCCACGGAGTCGAAAGCACCTTTCAAGTCCAGGAAGACTACGATCGTAGGGCAGCGGTGCGTGTGGCGCGTTTCGAGTATCTGTCGAAGAGTGAATATTTGGTCGATGCAACCTCGACCTGCCGAAATCCGGCCTGTTGTTCGCGGATATTACTCTCGCGAATCGGTGTCAAACGGCGAAGCATTATCGAAGCTAACACCTTAGTAACTATCGGAATTAAACTAATCCCACGATGATTGCTGCAGTCACTCCGTGTACCCTTCTTAAGATGGACACAATCAGTGGCTCACCCCACGATATTGGAATACGTTTCTTGTTCCAAATATCATGAAGCAAGGAGGTAAGTGATCTCATCAGCACCTCTCCACCCAATTAGAAAAGAACTGGGGGAAGGTCGTCGGGACTGTCAACTTTTTCCCTCTTCAGAAGCCGAATATTCGACTGCTGTTCAACTTACGTTCGGGGACCAAATGACGACTCCTAAGGATTCACAGTTCCAGATGTCGGACTAGATACGATAGCCTATGGCCAGCTAAACTTATCCTTGAAATGCTCTGCCCAACGGCCCAGTTTTTCCTGTCTACCATGGATGAGCTCTCCAATCCTATCGCACACGACTTCACTAACCGAAGTTCGCCGCCCACCGCTGTCGCGTATAACCGTAAACAGTCTTTGACTGTTACCTGAAGCGGACGCCACTTCCATCTCTTCGGCTACCTTAACCAACCAGCTTTCGCGGTCATTCCTAAGGCTTATGGTCAACTGACGCTGCAACTGCCGACGCATCATATTCATTTCCTTGCAGTTAGGCAGCTTGCGTTTTTGCTCCATTAGAATTAGCGACGCTTGAGAGATCCAGTGTTTTTGATGAATACTAGGTCTGGGACCGCAGGCGAAATTCGCTGCTAAATGCAGTCTGTTTAATTTGATCTCACTGCTCGTCTACATAGCTGATCGTCGAAGTTCTCAGTCCCTCGGATAGTTTCTGTTCGTAGCTGTTGCGAACAGCCGAATCAGACAAACGTTCGACAGCCAATCGAGTTTGTGGCCTATCTTGCATTTCTTCCACAGAGCAGAATAAGCCATGTGGTCAGCATATTACGTAGCAACATGGAATGAGAAAACGCCCAGCGAACTTAGGTAACATAGGCCCGTCTCACGTTTTCGTGGTTGGGTTCCGAAAGACCCAATAACTAACTGGTTGGGGACATTGAAAATGGCGGCGAACATTGAACAGTGACGAATAGCATTTTCTGTTGAGTCAGAATGGTTGAAAAGCGCTTTGTACAGTTGGATTGTGTTCCGAATTGGGTAATCTGGCATTTTTTTGCCTCTAGGTCCAATTCTTATGCCTGTTGTGTTTTTACTCGGAGGTGTGACTCAAGAAGAGAGGTAGCGGCAGTGGAGCGCGTTCTGCTGTTTAACGCTGACAATGTATGGCGAGTGATGTGACATAGTTGGACCTTGTGATTCTATCCCACTCCACGCGACAAGGCCATGGCTGCCTGTCTCCTCTTGCCGTGTAGTTGGCCCTAGTGGCTATGGGGCATGTCCGTTTGACTACACTCGCGTGAAGCGCCTCGGAAATAAGATGGAGGATGGAGAAATCATGACGGGCGGCGTACAATACATGTAACTTTATTTTCCCTCGCTCACGGTAATAGCACTCGACTTTCACACGTGCAATATATATATATATATATATTTATGATGCTGAAGCCAAGCAGCAAGCATCCATAAAGGAAAATCTAATACTACTGACCCACATCAACCGCAGGAGACCAGAGAGCACCAGACTGATTGCAACTGATATCAACAGAACAGTTTGGGGGGTTGGTGTGAAAAACTATGGCACTGGGAGGGAGTTGGATTGAAAAAAAGTATTCCTCCGAATCAATTTACCCGGACCTATCAGTGTGGGACACTCCCGTTCCGTTATGCACTAACTGTTCAGAGGATGAAAATTATCACGATTACTCAGTAGATCACATCAGTTGAATAACTACGAGATCAGCTGTAAACGAAACGTCAACATGCGGACTCTGAGGAAACGTGATTCTTCACTTCGAAATAGGAATCAATCACGAGCTACTTCTCACAGTAGACACTTGGTTGGTTGGAAGACCGAAACTAAGAACAGAAAGTAAAACAGCAGACATTCTTAGACTTCAAAAATGTAACTCACAGAACGTGATCTAACGGACGGTTGAGGCGGTGCCAAGGTGTTCTTTGTTCTGTTGGGGCGTTGTTTCTTCTCCACTTTATGCCATACAGCATCAGCAGGATGCTGGGTGGTAGATACGCCGGAGGTTGTGACCACATCAGTTCTCGATGTTTCCGAGGTATTACCGATGCAACACACTGGCAGACTGGCACTACCTGACACGTTAACTGCTAAAGGCACAGAAGCTTCAGAAGCGGCACATACAGGCAAAGGCTGACAGAAAGATTGGTGTACAGGGACACTTGAGGCGCAGACGGGTGCATGAGTGGACAAAGAGACTGGCGGTAAAGTTGTTAGCATAGCTTAAATACATTACTTACTTTCACCAAACAATGAATTGTGCAATAGTAAAGGATTTCTGCGCCGTATAAGTCCTCTAGATATGTCCAACTCGACTATAGAACTAGTACAGCAAGCCTGCGGATAAGACCAATTATTGGATCTTACCTGCACAACTAAATCAGCAGATGCTCCCAGTTGTTTCATTCGAGGGAACTCTAATATAACGGTTATTGGAACATAACGGTCCACAGTCATCTGTTCCTGCAAGTACCGATCACGGATGAAGTTTTTGTCCCCAAAGTAATATTCCACTTGGTACCGGATCCTTGCCAGCTGTTCAGCCAAGCAAGTCCCGCAATCGCTGGAATTGCAGTCGCATGGCTGGATCTGAAACCCGTAATGTCTGTAATGGGAGAGGACACCGGGGTCTACGGCCATAATGATAATTAATCCAACTTACTAAAGCCCGGTCGTGGGATAGTTAGAGGAATTTCAAAACCCGCGAAACCCGGCTTTATGAAGCAACAATAACGCGGGCTAGGCTGAGGTAAGTAGTTTTCCCTATCATCACTAGAGTGTGATTTGGCTGTTCTGATCTGGTGATTAGGTGAGATACCCATCTTGGCGGTGGGAACGCAATCCGACTGCGGTTTTGTACTGGTAATATTTTCTACATCCTCAGAGGCAGGTTTATTTCTTCTCGAGAAAGACAGTTCAACCGGTAGCTCTTCCCATTTGTGCCTGGCCCTGTAACGGCCAACGGTCTGCAACAATCAGAAGTAATATTCAACTAGGACGCACTTTCCGAGTGGATTTGGTTTCTGAAATATTCGTCTTGTTTAGCTCCGGCCATTCGTCGTCCATGATCAGTCTGGATAATAAAAGTGTTCCTCAGATGGTTAGCATGTCAAGGACGGCGTGCACGGCACAAAATCGTCCAATGCGGACATCGAGTGACCTTGGATTCAACTCACTTCAGCTCCAGTTCCAGTCCTAGTGTAATACAGGACTATACGGCGAGATGCATCGAGAGCTCTTTGGGTCAGACGATGCTTCGACATCAGGAGGGTGGAAACCCTCTTCGCTTTCTACAAAGTAAGAAAACAATTACTGAGGTGCTTTCTTCTCGGCCTTCTTTTCATCTCCACTATTCACACACTGTCCTCTCCAAACACAGCTAACCATGTATTTTCTAGTCTTCCTTTGAAGTCGCGCACTGATCCCACCTCGACCACTTCCTCCGGCAGCTTGTTTCAGTCATTCATCACTTGTGTGGCGGACGATTTTCTCCTCAACCCGGTGAATACGTGTTCCCGCATAATCGTTTTCTCGTTCCCTCTTAGTTTTTCCTTCCCCAATATCTGGAATAGGGCGCCACGGCGACCCCGTATCTCGGCCAGACACATAATGATCTTGAAGGCCTGTATTAAGTCACCTCTTTCCCTGTCTTTCCAGGGAGTACAGGCCGAGTGCTTTCAGCTTCTGCCCATAGCGCATGTGCCTCAAATGCCCAAACCACCGTGTTGAAACACGCTGAACCTGTTCCAGCATTTTACTGCCTCTTGACAAATATGGTCTCCATGCCTTAACAAGTTAGTCCAAGTTCGACCGGACAGATGCCTTAAACAACGGTAGAAAAACATTAGGCCTCTTAGATCCTACGGCTCTCTTAAGTTGGTGTAAGGAGCACCATGCATTCTTGGCTGCCTTCTGACATTGCAGACTGGATTTGAAGTCTGCACTCACGACTAACCCGAGCTCTTTTGCGTGCTGAATCTGTTCCATCGCGACCTGATGCCCAGGTGGACCCATGTGGCGGGGGGAGTTTGCTTCTTCTTCCATGAGCCGCTGACGTTTATCCAAGTTAAGCGGAAGATACCAGCTGACCGACCACTGGTAAACTTTATCCAGATCCCTATGGATAACCCCACTGTTTGCTATCCCTAATAGTTTGCTGTCTTCAGCAAGCATGAGACACGGACTTTCCAATCCATTTGCTATGTCACTGAAATACATAAGGAAGAGCGGTAGCCATAAGACAGACCCCTGAGGCTCCCCGCTGTGTAACAACCCTTTGTCCGATTGACACCCCTCGACTCTCGCCCTGAAAGATTAGCCCTTCAGACATTGTGCTATCAAGCTACTTATGTTGGTATAAACTCTGAAAGCCTTAACTTTCTGGTCAAGAAGCCTGCGGTTCACGGATCCGAAGGCCTTTGGAATGTCCAGACAGCAGACTTCTACCCTTTCACCCCAGTCTGTTCTACCTGTTACTTCGTCCCGGTAGCTTATGAGATCGATCAGACAGGAATGTTTGTGCCAAAATCCCTGCTGCTTTCTCTTCATTAACCGGTTAGTCTCTAGGTGATTGACCATCTTGTCGCGAAGGGCTCTTCCAAGATTTTTCATTATGATAGATGTCAGGCTCACCGGTCAATAGCTATTACAGTTGTCTCCGCCCGCGCCTTTATGCACCGGTATGAAGGTCAACGTCAACCAGCTCGCGGGGAGCCACCCTCATCCAGCGATGCGTTAAAGAGCTGGGTGCAGTGTGTCACCAGGGCCTCAGCCAGCGGCTTTCCTATCACTGGGTGGATCCCGCCAGGCCGTGCCACTTTCGATGCGTCCATTATTTAGGCTGTCCCGCACTTTCTCCGCCGTGATCGCTCCGTCCGGCATCTCCACCAAAAGGGTGGCAGGGTCTAGTATTAGTCCCTGTGTCTCTTGGTCCCGACTGTACACCGCCTGAAAAAATTTCACCTGACTGTCGGTCGATCTGATCCCTTGGTGGTTTTTTACTCCACCTCGGCCTTTCGCAAAGAAGCCTTAGACTGCACGTAATTGTAATAGGCTTTAGGGCTCCTTTTAGCGGCCCAAGCGATCTTCTCCTCCTATGCGGTTCGGCACTGTCTTTCGACGCGGGACGTTCTCTTTCTCTCCGCCATATACCTTCGGTGATCTCGGTAGCCCTGTGTCTCTTGAAAGCTCTGTTTCCGCCCCCTGAATCTCGTGATTCTACTCCTCCACCATGGTGGTCGCCCTTTTCTTGTATTTCTACGCGGGGCTGCACTTACGTCGGCTACTGAGAACAGGTTGCTCATAATTGCCCCCACCGACAATCCACGAAGTTGCTACCTCTCTCCACTTTCCAGGTCCAGAAGCCTACTTTTATCCATTCCTGAGAAGTTTCTGCCATGTTTATCGAGGGCTAACAGTCTCCGCAGTATCAGTCGCATACGGAGTAGGGAGCGGTCACTCCTACATATTGGATCTTCCAACTCGAGGCTCCCTATATCGTTCGGTGTTCTTGTTAGCACCAAGTCAAGGGTTGAGGATACTTGCCCGAATCTCCATCGAGTAGCTCGGGCGACGCGTTTAACCATCCCACAATCGTGAAAGAACCGCAGAAATTGATGCCAAAGGGTGACTCCCGGGGCTGGCTCGCAAACCCAATAAATCTCAGGGGCGTTTAAATCACCCAGTATGAGAAGTTTGCCAGCAGACCGTGCAACCAGACTGAAAAAGAGGCACAGTGTCCCGTCCTTCGCTGGCGTCGACCCCGGGTTACGGTACACACCTGTAACTGAAGTCCCCGAGCCGACAGTCGCGATGAATTTCAGATCCTGTATGTTTGTGGTATGCAGTTTGTGGCCCTCTCGCGCCTCGCACTTTTTAGCTACCAGGGTCAGGATTCTCGTGGCCATTCTTTCATCTGATGTATCCGCTCTGAAGGATGAATAATTCCGTCAAACTAAATTGCTGTCACCCTCCCCCGTTCGCAACCAGGTCTCATTGACAGCTACCACATCTACATTCGGAGTCTTGAATTGTAGCTCCAGCCATTTATTATCCACACTTGCGGCATCTGTGCGGATCAACGTAAAAACTCCTGCCCTCCGTCCTTCCGGCCGCTCAACGGACGACGGTGTCGCATGCTCGGGCCTTACTCCCGAGCCCCTTGCCCTTTTGTCGCATGTTACTTGAGGTCCATACCCCACCCTCACCCCCGCGCCCCCAGCCTCCTTATTGCGGCTCTTCCGGCCTATGACAGTCACAGGTGTCGGGTTCATACGTAGCAGCCCAAGGTGCGCCAGCCCCCTATGTTCACCTCCAGCCCAGCCACACGGGGTAGCATTCAGTGGCCCTCCTTCACACAGTTTTTTGATTCTCAGTTTGGGGACTTGCAGCCGCGTTGTATTGAATCCTGCCGAGCCCTCTTTTGCATCGTTAGACCCGATGCTGCTTGTGGAAGCATCATTTGGCATTCTGTTAATCACTCCCTGGCGATCGTCTTGATTCTATCGGCTGATGCTAAGAACCTGTCCCTATGCCGTGGGTTGGCGAATTTCACTGGCGTTGGCCTGGGTCTCGGCATCCAGAGTCACTGACCCCCTGCCATTTTCACATGCGAAATACCTTTTTGGTAGCAACATGTTCCGGTATTTCCACCCCTTGGAGCAGGTTTACTGCATGGTACCTCACCGCCCGTTCCCTATGCTTTCAGTCCTTCGTAAAGAGCTCCGAGATCCCATGGATAATGACATTGCGATTTCTACCCAACGCGATGCAGGGCTTGCTCTACATCCCTCAGCCTTGTATTTATTTCCGAGTATCTCGTGACTGGGGCGACGACATTTGCTACATGGATTTCTGTACTGATGCACCTGCTTTTCCTATTCATAGGCCCCTTACTTTCACCTCTTGTTCTCGCCCTCGTTTGTTCCTCTCCCTTGCCTCTGGTCCCAACCTGAGATAGCACTATCGTTTTACCGCCATTCACGCGTACATACTCCGAAGGCTCTATGATTTCGGGCCCCCAATTGGCCTACACGTAGATTATGGCAGCCCTGGTTCAAATAAACTTGGAGGCAAAGATACCCACTCCTAGCTATATTCGAGAAAAGCGGTCTTTCGGGAGCAAATCTTTTCGGTCACTTGCCTTGAAGCACTCTTTATCTTCAGTTGCCTTCGCGCACCCCCGAATTCTGTATTCTTAATCTTCCTGGTATGAGCTGGCAAGCCACGGCGGATTGCGGGGCATTGTGTTTAGATGGTTGATCATCCAGATTATTGCATCGAAAGTTTCTATCATCAGATGATGCATGGACAGCAGGGTGTGGAAGCCCTAATCAGATCCTGTGGTAGAACTGCTATGCTTTCGTAAACCTATCATCCTTAAAATGCAAAAAGGTTTCCCTAAACACAGAAACCCCCGCGTTGCTTAGGCTCCCTTTGAATTCATTCGCTAATCCCACCTCGACCACGTCCTCTGGTAGCATCTTTCAGCCATTCGCCACTCGTACGGCAAATGGTTTTCTCAACCCCTAGTTACACACTCTCACAATCGCTTTTTCTACTACCTCTTGGCGTTTTCTTCTCCTTTATATGAAATGGGGCTCCACGTTTAGCCGCACCTTGGTCACTTCATTAACGTTCTTGAAGGCATGTAGTAAGTCACCTCTTTTCCCATGTCTCCCCAGGGAGCGCAAATAAAATGCTTTTAGACTGTGCTCATATCTCATGTGCATAGTTGTCCGAATGGGCGCGTAAAACATGCCAAACATGTTTTAACATTTACGTATCTCTCACTAAATGTCGTCTGCATGCTTGGACACAATATTCTTAGTGGGGTCAGCAAACGTTTTAGACAGCGGCATTAAAACCTGGGGCCTCTAAAATATTACAGACCCTGTAATGTGGCTTGAGGCACACCATGCCTTCCTAACCGCTCTCAGACATTGCAGACTACGTTCGAAATCCAAGTTCACTCATTCCACGAGGTCCCTCGCTTGCTGCGGCTGTTTTATCGCGACCTGAGGTCCAATTGGACCCATGTAGTAAGCTTCTCTTTCCATGAGCTACTGCCACTTGCCCAAGTTCAACGGAAGACCCCATCTCACCGATCACTCGTAAACTTAATCTAGATCAATTTGGAAAGCTTTACTGCTTGCTGTTCTTAATATTTTGATGTCATCTGCAAACATAGGGCTAGGATTCTCCAAGCAGATGGCTTTTTCGTTGTGGTTCATCAAGAAATTCAGTGGTCCTGAGGTCAACCCCCGAGGCACTTCGTTGCACAGCAGTCCTATGTCTGATATGCACCCTTCGAGTATTATCCCGAGAACTCTGCCCCTCAGACTCTGTGCTTTCCAGTTGGTAATCCACGCATCGACACAGGAGGCCTTCAATCTCTAGTCAAGAAGCCTGTTGTTCACGCAACCGAAGACACTCTGGAAGTTCAGGTATCTGACTTCCACTATTTCGCCCCTGTCCATCCTCGTTCAAGATGCTAATCAAGTTGGTCGAACGCACATATGTGTCAAAACACCACGTTATCCTACAGTCGCTGGTCGGTTTGCCTCCAGGTGGTTTAACTGTCCTGCCAAACGGGATCCTCTCAAATGACTTTATCATGGTGGACTTCAGATTTACCAGTCCATGTCCGTCAAAGTCATCTTTAAACTCACCTCAGTGCACTAGCATGACTGAGGACGTTAACCAGTTGCCGGGAAACAGCCCTTCATCTAGAGATATATTAAAGACCAGGGTGAAGGGCTTCATGAGGATCTCCGCTGGCTGCTGTACAATCGCTGGGTAAAGCCCGTCAGGCCCCGCTGTCCTCGACCCATTCATTTGATTCAGGCTGTCTTTCGCTTCTATCTCGGCGATGCTCAAGTTTATCATCTCCACCAAGAGGGTTGTGTGGCTTAGTGTTTTCCATTGTGCTCTGTGATCCTGGCCATATACCGCTTGAAAATATTCCGACATGCAGTCGATATTCTTGTGACTATTGTTTTATTTAAATCCTCGGTGTTTTTTTACTCCACTCGCGCTCTTTAGTAAAAATTCCTTCGACCTTACATCATTATATCAGGCGTTAGGGTTGCTTTTGGCGGCCCCATCGAAACGCTCCCTGTAGGCGGTACACCGTTCCTCGCTGTGAGTTGCTCTCGCCGTTTTTTTTGCAATTTAGAGTGTTACTGTAGTACTTTTAGCAAAATTAGAACCGTTTTCCTCGTTGAAATATTTCCTAAATTTTTTTGACCATTAACCTCAGGTTAGAGGTCGCTGACCTTTTTATCTATATTTGCCTCAAGCCTGGACCGCCACATATTCATCTCCCGCCTGGACCTATACTAAAGGTCTTTATGCTGCTAATCACATATTCTACCCGTCTATCGATCTACTTTTAAGGGCAATTTTACCAATTGGTTTGTCTATTTACCTTCTCACCTTTACGCTTCCGTAGTTTTTGACACCATCACGTTGTCTGTTACCAAACGTTTATAGCCTCTCATAGCTATTCAGACGTCCTTGAATTTATACAACCCGTACGATGCCTTCACNATTAAGATGAGCACGTTTGCGGGGTGGCTGAAAGGGTGAAGGGCACCGTGTTTCATCTAGGTCTACCGGTATTGGCTGCGACCAAAGGAGAGCACTGGTCAGAGGGGGAGCGTGCCATACAACTGAATTCCCACCAACTTGAGAAGCCGCGGTAAAATTTAGTGACCGTAATATATCTTTCTGGAACGGAGTTTTATCCGTAAAGATCTTGATATTTTTATAAAACGAATAGTTAGCAATGTCCGCCTGGTTTGCTATAAACTCCTTAGCAGAAAGTTCATCACGAAATTAAAATAAAATTGGACGGTTACTCTTGGGGGATATTTTCCGGAGCCTAGAACACAGACAGGAGTTGTGAGTCACGCTATAAGCGTTGAGAATGATAGATTGGATCGGTGGCAGTGGGAGACGGTCGGGTACATTAAAGACAACGGCGTTCTTTGCTTTCGCAATTCATTTGTGAGCTTTATTAGTTACGGAGTCAAAAAAGCGTCCTGTGGCAGCCAGATTGCTGGCATTATTTTCATTGGAAGGGTCAATTGGGCTGACTAATGGGAACAATTTAAATGACAGGTCCTCGATCTGCTGTACTTTGATTTCTGGGTCACTTAGTCTTTTTGTGACATCAAGAGCTTTGAAATCAGATTTACTAAATATGATAATAGGCTTGGCTGTGCTGGTTTTAGTAGGAATCAGGGGTTTTAAAAGTTTCTAAGTACTACTGCGCGGCGCTAACGTCGCTTTGGTTCGGCTGGTGAAGGCATCGTACAGGTTATATAAAGTCAAGGACGTCAAAAATGGCTATGAGAGGCTATAAACGTTTGGTAACAGACAACGTGATGGTGTCAAAAACTACGGGAGCGTAAAGGTGAGAAGGTAAATAGACAGGAAAATTGGTAAAATTGCTCTTAAAAGTAGATCGATAGACGGGTAGAATATGTGGTTAGCAGCATAAAGACCTTTGGTATAGGTCCAGGCGGGAGACGAATATGTGGCGATCCAGGCTTGAGGCAAATATAGATAAAAAGGTCAGCGAGGAATGAGGTTAGAGATTAATGGTCAAAAAAATTTATGAAATAATTCAACGAGGAAAACGGTTCTAATTATGCTAAAAGTACCACAATAGCACTCTAATAACACTCTAAATTGCAAAAGAAAACAGGGAGAACACCTCACAGCGAGGAACGGTGTACCGCAACTCCGGCTGAAATGGATGATAATGTAACAGAACCTTTCTCGCGCATTACCAAGACTCGCTCCATACGTGCACACCGTGCTATCCTCGCAATCAACCTGATTTTGATGCAGTCAGGTGTTATACCGTTCCATTAACAATGCTTTGAACGGGCAACCCAGCAATCACCGTTAAATATAACGACCTACCTTGAACCATCACAAACTTTCCTTGATGCGATTCCGCGATAGTATTTTTGGCACTTTCTTGAACATTTGGATCACAGCCTTCACGTTAATCNTATAAATTCAAGGACGTCTGAAATGGCTATGAGAGGCTATAAACGTTTGGTAACAGACAACGTGATGGTGTCAAAAACTACGGGAGCGTAAAGGTGAGAAGGTAAATAGACAGGCCAATTGGTAAAATTGCTCTTAAAGGTAGATCGATAGACGAGTAGAATAAGTGGTTAGCAGCAAAAAGACCTTTAATATAGGTCCAGGCGGGAGATGAATATGTGACGGTCTAGGCTTGAGGCAAATATAGATAAAAAGGTCAGCGAGGAATGAGGTTAGAGGTTAATGGTCAAAAAAATGTAGGAAATATTTCGACGAGTACAACGGTTCTAATTATGCTAAAATTACTACAATAACACTCCAATAACACGCTAAATTGCAAAAGAAAGCAGCGAGAACAACGCACAGCGAGGAACGGTGTTCCGCAGAGGGACATACCATAGATTATGAAAACACGAAATTACTCCAACGTGGGTTCAAAACCTGCACTGAACGTGAATTTTCTGAGGCTCTTGCATCAATCGGAAAGACGGAGCAGAGATTTAAAGATTTGGACAGCCCTAAAATCTTTGATAAAAAACATTCCAAAGGTCACCAGGCTGGTCGATCCCACCACCCCAGGACGCATGAGGTGAAGAACAACTATTCTCTCACCCGGCTCACAGTTAAAAGTAAACAAACTCACAAAACACAGTTAACGACGTCAACTGGTTTGTGGACGTTCTCACAGACATTTGATTGTAATATTCGCCTTCAGAATGACAACTTGTGGTAGCCGAAAAGTTGGCGCATTGCATCTGCCAGCTTTGATGTCGTCCGTGAGAGGAGTATTGCACAGTTTGATCATGCGTGAAATCAAGACAGATCTGTGCAATTAATTTAGGGACTTCAGAGAAATTCCAGCTATTATTTAGTGCGCTGAAGTCGCCCGTGATTACTTCAGAGCCACGGGGCAATTGATCGCGATAGAAGCAAAGATGGAGGTGGAGAATCTATCAGATCCATATATAACCCAATTAATTATTTCCATGTCGTCAGCTTCAGGACAATCCATATGTAATTGCTGAAGGATCCATAAATAATATGTTGGCATGGATGAAACGGATTGGTATTCTCGACATATGCAAATCATCCGCTACATTCGACGGTGAAGCTCATTGTAATTTATTCAGCTGAGACACAGCGAATTCAGCGATGACTAACCTGTACAGATGATATGCATGGATGCGTTTGGGTTGTTAAATGGACTGAGTACCTCGAGTGCCCTGGGAAGTGCATGGGCACTGAAGCTTGCAGCAGAATCTACTAGTAAACGTGAGGTATAAAAAACGGATATGGATGAGAAGGGCGGATGCTGGCTTTAGAAATGTATAAATGAAAAGAAATAAGGCCAAAATTTTGCAGAGGTGGCAGTAGGTGCATAATGGTAACGGTAATCAGAGTGGCAATGGCAAATGTAATAGGAAAGCTCTCCGCGATGGTCGCTGTGCATGATCTTGATGTACAGTCGCACAAGTGAAAAAATTATTCACGTAACGGGGACATAAACGTGGTCAGAGCAAACACTGACATAAAAGAGAGCCACATGAAAGATGTCCGCGCGTTAGTAGGTAATTTAAGGCGCGCGCAAACTTCGGGTCATGGTCGGCTAACTGGACTGTGGCGTACCATGTAGGTCGCCAAGCGGAGGAAAAGAATATATCGGCTAGGGTTAAGACAAAGCACGTGGCTGGGAAACCAAATTCAGGGCCTCACAGCAAGAAATACGAGGAGGTGCGATTCAATCAGTTGAAGCAACCAAGGATGCTAGTGTTTCTCGTAACATACTACAGCGTTTATTTTTGAAGTGTTGGTGTTTGATGAAGTCTTTTATCGACAATTGCGTGTTTAGAAGAAGAATCGCGGGAACGACATTCATGTTTGACTACAGGCCGCGGTAAGCATTTAGCGAAAGTCACTAAGAGAAACTTTTGCGGAAGTTAGGCA
This sequence comes from Fasciolopsis buskii, assembly GCA_008360955.1. Taxonomy (NCBI): domain Eukaryota; kingdom Metazoa; phylum Platyhelminthes; class Trematoda; order Plagiorchiida; family Fasciolidae; genus Fasciolopsis; species Fasciolopsis buskii. The sequence continues at coordinate 97,978 of LUCM01002654.1, read as the reverse complement.
CATTCGAATTACCCAGAAATTATGGACTAATTTTATCAGTTGTACGGCCTCAACAGTTTGGCCGAATGAGTATGTGGCCAATGCTAAGAAACTGCAGTGTTCCTCTTTCGAAATGCAAAGGGCCGAGAAAATGGGAATAAAAAGCTTCATGCTCATGTTCATAAGCTCACTGAGGCATGTGTATTTTTATATTTGTCGATGAATTACATTAGCCGTCATAGCCAGCTCTTAACGCACGGGGACTACTAAGGTGACTAATCGGCAGAACCTTAGCCATCCGGCCTCGGTTTCTTCCACTTCTGGTAGGCTAACAATACCAGAAGTTTGAATGCACAAAACCTAATGCTGCTCAAAAACCCTTGGCGAGGTCAAATCCGTAGTTTTGGCGGCCACACTAGAAGAGCACGTTAACTTAGAATTTGCTGGCTCTGAGAAACAGCCCGGGAAACCTCAGCTTCGACTCTTCTAAGGGCACCGCTTCTGAGAATGTTAGTTGCCAATCTCATATAAGGGGAGGCGTTCATTGGGAATCAAAGACCGGAATATTGCTAGTTCTTAGGCCGCCGAACGGTATCATCCACATGGCTGGAATATGAATAACTTCTTTAGTAAATAGGATGTGTGTAGGATATCTGAAAATTCCACCCGTGCTAAAGAGGCGGCGCAGAAACGTTCGTATTCGCGAATGAATCAACCGAGGGCAATCTACTTTCCAGTGCAATCTACGTACCCTGTGTGATATGAGAATGGTGTTATTCAGTGCGCTACGGTCCAGATATCATTCGTTTTCTAGAAGTTCTTGTTCTGGTTTCTTTTACTAGACGACATTTGAGCAACTTTCCTCAAGTGAAACGAAATGGATGGCGCCGCTGCCTGATAACTGGTGGTATGTTCAACCGGAATGCTTTGTCCTAGCTCACCCCACCCGATGCTTCGGTTTTTCGGTAAAACGTTGTAAATTCTGGGGCTGTTCACCGGTTTATAGTATGGAAGAATGGCAGCTTGTGTCCTAGGCGGAGAAGAGGTAGTGGCCTATATCACCATTTACAGTATTAGAAAAAAGAGGCCTGAGTTTATTGCGCCTGCTGCCGGACTTGGCGCCCTTTCTATTTTTTATTGCCAAAACGTATCTCACTGAATTAAACAATTTAATGGTATTGCGAGTGAAAGCTGCTCCGTTCATGGTAACCAAAGGAAAACGAACGTCAAATGGCCCGTGGTTCTTCAAAATAGGGTCAAACACCTCGACTCCAGGGTCAGGTTATTTGTTCGAAATTCCCAAGTGTGCACAGTTCCGCCACCAGTTCCCTCTAGTCAGGTCAACATGACTTATTTGTATGAAGCATAGTTTTTGATCTGAAGGGGATATTCTGTTACCAGGGGCCATGGTAAGTAAAATCGGCCAAAAACTTTACCTGGAAATTACATCCATCTGCTACCAACATGATTGATCTTATAGCCGTGTACCTTCGTTGGTGCAGGACACGGTTTTCGCAGTAGAGAAACCTGAATGTATTGGATCAGTACCTTTTAGCCCATGGCAACATCTTATTAATTTCTCACCAAAAACTGTTCTGTATATAACAGTTGAGAGAAAAATTCCACCCTGAGGATTCCACGGTACACTGTGATCACACAGCCTGCAAGCTTCTCGTCAAACCTCGATAAATTTGTCAATGATGTTATTAAAATGCATTTCAAGTATATATCTTGAGTTGAGCTGTCATTCCCGGACCTTGCGTTAACTAGCCACATAAACGGTATTTTGGACAATCTAAGCCTCTCCCCAATGCGTCCGGTTAATCACATGACATTAAAGTCGCCGTTTACATCCGTCGACCCGGAATTGCCCTTACATGAGCAGCAGACTTCAATATTATGTGCTTGACAAAGCCGCAAGCCAGAGCCAGGGTGTTAACCTGGGACACCCCTGATGCGGTTGAGTTCGAAGAAAGGAAATCATTTCAGGAACACTTACAAACCTGCGGGATGAACTTGCACCTTCGAGAAGTAGGAATTATAAGGCAGAGGCACGGCGAAGTTAACTGGATACAGAATTAAAAAACTGGGGATCGGCACGGTAAAGCTGATTTGGGGGTGAAAATCGCATCATAAGCTTACGTTGGCACGGTTTGCTCTACATCAAATGGAAAGCAACTTGACTGTGTGTAGTCAAAAGGCGCACTGAGGAATGGTATCAGTTCATTAAGGGCTGGGGGCCACGACGTCAGTGGTGACCAGAGGAAAGTGCTCCCCGGTCAGGCACTTTGGTAGCATCCTTGAGATTGACAAGGAAATCAAGGGCCTTACTTCTAGACACTTCAACGCAGGTCATCGTGGATCTTTTGGTAGCGAAGGAAAGATAACGTAGGCCACCCAAATCTGAACAAAAACAAGTCTGCCTGCCAGGGGATATTGACCGAGTCATAACTAAGTTACTAGCACATGTGATCGCTGGCCTGGCTGGCAAGCTATTTCAGGCAATTTTTGCAGGTCGAAATAACAACAGGGTGCAGCAGCGATAAGTATGAATGGTCCAAAATCTGTTATGAAAAACTTCAGGCCAGTCAGCCGCAGTAGCATTATGCTCAAGGTGATGGAGAAGCCAACCTGTGGCACAGCTGATAATATCCAGAACAAAATTCATGGCACGGCTACATGAAGAATGAATCTAGTGTCACTAACTTCTTGGGCAGCCCGGATGTAGTTGGCCAAAGAATGGATGGGAGTAAGAGGGCCGAAAAATGTCACCGCAACGTCGAAAGGCATTTAACTCAGTGAACTCTCAACTACTTATTGCAAAGTTGGAGTAATCTGGTGCCTGGGGCAGGAACTTGGCGGGCGCTCCGCCTGGATTGACGACGCGAGCGACCCTGGGCGAGGGTCCGCCTTAGAGCCACTCTTGTTCCCATCCCTTATCCATGATCCGCAACTTTCCCTCAAACATTATGCTTTTTCTTCACTGATTATGTCAAAGTCGCGAGGCCAAATGGCAAAGAAGAACACGGGAGCGATATACAGGCGATCCTAGGTTGTGTTCAGTTAATGGAACCTGCTACTGAATGGGGGAAGAAATTATTCTTCACACAAAAGCATCGAAATTCTTAGAGTATCATATGACCAGGACTGATTAATAAGAAAGCAGTTAACAGGATGACGGACCCGGTGATACTCATCAAGTCAATGTGGTGCGGCGGCACAAAAGACCAGTGGTGAACTGTGTGGATTGAAGGCAGTCTTATCCCGTTATAGACCAGAGGTGCCCCCACCCACTTCCGAGACTATGATAAGATCTCACCAGGTTCATTGGCGGCAGGCTAGGTCGTACATTTGATGGCTTGGTGACTCAAATTTATAATAATAATAATAAAAATTTATATTTCTCGATTTGCGAGAGGCCTGCGCAGAGAAGATCAAGTTTTTACAGGGATGATGCACAGGAAATACTAACAATATAAATCGAAGAGAGCGGGGGTGAGTGCGACCTTAAGTAATTTGAAAGGTTTGTTTGTTTTTGTATATTTCTCGACATACGTGAGTCATGCGCAAGGCGAGATCAAAATTGTGCAAAGAAGGCATAGTGCAGAAAGGGAAAACGGAAGCCAAACATACAATCCAATGTGTTTTCGCTCACAAGATCATAATAGGCAACGTGATTTCTTGAGCACGGGGTTTCGAGTTTTAAATCAAAGCTAGAAGATGATACGCAAAGATTTTTCTGTGACTGATTACCAGTCCTGCACTGCGAGCAACACTATGTTCGAATGCAGCAAAGGTGCGCATAGCGGGCGCAAATTATGGCCGGAGGGCAATGGCTGTCACCGCCTGTTGGCCGGGATCCTCGAAAATCAAGAGAGTTATATGGTAGGGATTAGGGTCGACATGGATGTGATAACGAAATGGAGATAATCAAAAACCAGACTGGATATGAAAAAAGGCAGTATAAAACTCAAAAATTCTGAAAGCGCAGTCAGTTAAGCAAGGAAAGCGGCGGCAATGGATGGAAGTTGTGCGATCGTAATACTAGTACATAAGGTTTGTTCCAAGCAATTTTGAGTTCATAAATTTCAGCTTGGTCTAGAGATGAAGGTGGATTTGGAACAGGAGGAGAACGGGAGTCAAATGAGGCGACGTCTCGTGGGCTCGTGTGAAGAACTGTTACCAGGAGCATCGGTCTGTTGCCGATTTCCGCAGACCGGAATAGAGGTACATGAAAAATGACGGTCCTCAGCTGTTTCGGAAATCAGTATGCGTCGCAAACGTCAGTTTATATCAGATGCCCATAAAAATGCTGTCCATTCGTGAATCCGTTTTGTATGGTTCCGGCAGAAGAATTTTGGAAAGGAGCTAGAGGAAGCCAGTACAAAGTGATGCACGTTTCTTCGGACAGATGGAGATGCCAGGTCGGCTAACTGTAAACCTTTAAAATTGTAGACGACATTTGGAGTCCTTGCAAGACACTGGCAATCGCAAACAACGGCAAACGAGGATGACCGCGAGGGCACAATCCCGCCAGTTGGTTTGATGGCAACTCTTCGGTAACAGGGTCGTAAATTTGTGGAGTCAACGGCCAGAGTACGTAGAACCGGGGCAGAGCGGGATTTATTTTAAGCAGGCAGTAAATCGGAACTGGTGTGCCTTGGATCCATAGGTAGGAACACGAGAATTAGAGCGCCGGTGAGCTATCGGTGGTTCTTTTTGCTTTCAACTGTGACCGTTTGCGGCCCGTGATGTTTCATCGCCTCAAGGTAGGGTGAGTTATTCGCAAGCCAAAATGAAATTCGGTCCAGCAGTTTGTGGCTGGAAATAAACAGTGGATACACGGGAGTTCACGAGAAACCTAAAAAGAGGAGACACAAATAGAAAAACGGATTGGAGTACCGGAAGGGTGAAGTTAAACGGATGAGTCTGTGCCTGGGTAAACACTCGATCACTCTTCTCCGACTAGTCTTCCTATATCAACCGCAAAACTTAGGACGCCCTTAGGGTTTTGGTTAGGCTGAAAATATGACTGCTGTTGGTATTAGCCGCTAGAAATTGACGGATTTTGATTAGACGATTTTTAACCAAAAAGGTAGCCACATAATGCCTTCATTATTCGAGTGACTGTCACGGTGGGCTACCATTTTGGGGTTTTGGTGCTGCATATTTTAGTTCTGTCTTTAATTCTCCAAAAAAATCCAGTATTTTCCCAGTAATTCGAAAACGATGTTATTTTAAACATTGCGCGTGTGACATTTTTATGTTCGCAAAAGATTCATCAAAATTGGTTCTGTGATCGACTGTTTCACGTATCTACCAAGGCCACTCAAAAACACCATATAAACGCTAGACTTAGTTTGCATTCTGACTTTTATTGGTGGGTCGGCAATAAACGCGCGGAAACGTCCTGTGTTCTGCTCCTCTCTTCCACTGGCGAGTTGGGCTAGTTTTTCGTACTTCGCGCTGTTTGACCTCCTTTTTATCTGCTCATTCAACGGAGCGGAGGTTCCATTCCGTTCGTTGTGCGACAGTTGGGCTTGTAGACTCCAGCCCGAACTGTCTCCAACATCCTTGTGCGCTCGTGCCCTGCAGACCACAGATTGTGTTCCTGGGTTATCGTTCGACGGTAGTGCATAAGTCTTTTGCTTCAGCGTGTGTATATATACAACACAAGTTGGCAAACCGGAAGCGATCTTAACAATCAAAGGCGCACTAGGTGAAAAAGCTTACGATTACCATACGTGCCATTTGTAAAACAACCGGAGGTGGCGATAAGACAGAAACTCCAAGTTGAGGTAGTTTGGGCTCCATTTTCATAATTATCCGGTTAGATACTTGTGATTAATTTATCCGGGGAAAAATGTCGTGCTAACCAGTGAATGTTACTTAGTTTAATGGCAACGCGAGCAACTGATGTGAAAATACCCGAAGTCTAAGAGGCTAATAATAAGTAGCTTAAAAGTAGATCCAGCCCAGTGCGGCAGAAACAAGATGTACTCGGGTAAAAGGGAGAAGGAACCGATTAAAAATACGTATGGCATTCAAGAAAGTGTAGTGATAACAAAAGCCGGCACCGGACGGCTTGGTAAGGAATAAAGCCATGAAATTGCTAGAAGAGGAGAAAAAGGAGCAGAAACAGAAAGAATCATATGAATATCGGCAGAAAATATGCCCAAAGGACATCGGACAGAGATTTGCACCGCAGAATTTCTGATGTGAGGTAGGCTTCAGCTGGACGGGGATCTGCCGAGCGGAGCGGTAGGACGGAGGCCCTAGGATAAGCAACAAATGCTTTGCAAAATACAAGTGAAAACACTAGGGTGGAAAAGAAGTAAAGTGTCAGGTGGAATCCCGCAGTCATACGTGAAAGATGGGATGTTGGGTAATAGGGAGATAAGATGCCACCTCGTAAACCTGTTGCAGCTGGTGGCTATTCCCAGACATTGGGCGATAAAAAGAGTAGTTCAGGTAGGTAATTAGAAAATTGGGGGCAAGACCACCTCATATCATTCCACTCCTGTGGCAGCGGAACTCACAACCCCATGCAGCAAAACAAATTTCCACCTGCATCTGGAAAAGAATGACAAATAACCAGGAGCGGAGCTGCAGTGAGGAATCACAAAGCAGCCGGAGTAGCAATGATCAACCAAGGGTAGGGCTCGATTTTTATAAATTTACCCGGCCCGACGTCATATGCTTCATCTTGGAAATGTAAGAGGTAGCACAGAAATACAACACAAAACGGATCCACTGATGCCCGCCACTATAGAAAGCGCAAGAATGGAGAGGCATAGGCAGCAAGGAGAATTTCTAAATTCGGTATTTAACGGCACGCCACAAATAGTTATCGGCAGGACATAATGTAAGAGGATAAGCAACGAATAGCTGGCCGTGAAGAAAAACTCTCGAGTAGCTCGGGTCTGTGTCTGGGCAAAGGCCAGTCGTTTGTACAAATCAAAGGGGAAAACAAGGAGGGGAGTTGCTTGTGGTCCACTAAATGGCCGCAAGCATAGGGAATGAGGGGACAGATCTAAAGGTGAGGGTTGCTAAGGCAAATGTATCAACCATTTGCGATACACGACTGAAAACTAGGGAGAGGGGTGATGGGGACATTCCAGCAAGGTTTCCGTTGTTTACAGGAAGATTGCAGAATCCGAGGGTAACTACTGGAGCTGATAGGAGGGCAACACAAATCATACGAAGCAAGAAGATTTAACACCTCAAACAGAAGCAAACTAGATGTTAATGTTATCGAGAGGAAAAAAGTCTCCATCGCATGAGCTTAGCAAATGCCAGAAGCGAAAGAATAGGAAGACGATTACTGTGGATTACAGACATTTCTCAGTACGATCACTGATAACCTGCAGGCTGATCTTGTCTCTAAATCCGCAGCATTGATACCCGAAATCTCATATAAAAACCGCCGGCAGGGCGGAACGAGCAGTTTCTTTTTTATTAAGCAATATCATCACACATTTCTAGGTTTATTATTCCAATATTGCGCCCGTGCGACCTCCATAACTAAAACGTTTAGTTAGGTCGGCATTTCCCGCAGTTTAGATCCTGGGGTTTTGTATAATCCGGACGGCATTTCCTGATTGGTTGGACCAGATTATGATGTGGCGTTTGTGGATTTCATATGCACACGTTTGGCTTAACATCATGCAACCATATCAACTGGCCGCTGGTGATCGATTGGACGACGACGCCTCACTCAGATCTGCGTTCCACACTAGCGCGCGCACCGAGAAGACTGGGTTAAATGCACTCCTGTAACGACTGCAAACTGTCTGCAACGGTCCAGCGTCCACCAATCACCGACGGTTCATGGAAGACATTAATCGGCTTCAGGCTAAAAAACAATTAACATACCATGCCTCAAAAGGAAATCCTCAAACACCTTACAGCCATTGAAAACTAACGAAGGAAGATTCTTACAAAAAGAGATTTTAGGGCGGCGAAAATTAATTCCCATTGCGCTGTGGTCGAGGGCTTCTTCGGATTAAATGGCTAATGTTAATTGAGCCAGAAGCAGCAGGTTGCACAAGAAACTGGATGAATGGCAGGCTAGTTGCAATCAGCTACAAGGGCGCCAAACAATATTAGTTGGATTAAACGGGACCGATAGGTGGGAGTGACCGTGGGGTAATTGTTACAGCCACGGTTGCGAGGGCTAATAATACCTGATAAATACACCAGAAACCCGTCAACGTCAGGCGTGCGTAGAATAATAGGAGTGATAATACAGGTAGAATGAATGGCGTTAAGTGAACAAAAATATGCAGAACAACAATGTTTTGGATGAGGAATCGGATAAAGGAAATAAAGAAAGCAGTAGCATGATTGAGAGGGATTAAAAACTGGCTGCCGCCATGGCGGACAAGCCGTGTCTAGAAAACTGGAGCGAAAGCAACGGACTTCCATGAAATACAAAAGTATCAATGGATCTCGCGCTGGGTTAGGGTACCATCTGACTAGAAGTAAATTGTCCTGGGTATAGTGAGAGTTCAGAACCAAGTACGGAGAGCGTACTGAGCGACGTGCAGAGACAAATCCGAAAGCCTACTACAACTATGTTCAGTAAAGGGCAACCCTGAGGATATCGGCAGGAGGGTTCAAAACGACCATGATGTGCGTGTAGTTCACAACGTGAAGAGAGCTGAAAGACTCTGAATTTCTTTTAAGTAGTTAAAGGAGATCAGAGAGTCCCAGGGCAACATCATAGTAGACCCTCAAAATTCACAGAAATGGTAGATGAGGAAATCACTATAACGCAAGTAATGGAAAGACCTCAGCTTCTTGATTGGAATCTCACGTCTCTGTGGTTGGGGTGCGAAAGGCCCGTTAACTAGCTGCCTGGAGACACTGAGGGATATGGCGGCAAACCGCAAACAGTGGCGATCGTGTTGTCACTTTCTATCAAATCAGAATGATTGAAAGAGTGCGTTTGTACAGTTAGACTATGTTCCTTATGTTGACTACGACAGAGCCTTATCTTTTCTCGCCTGTGCAGGTCCGCTCACTGTCTCTCTTGAATATTCACTCTTTTTATAAAAACATGTTAACTTGAGGAAAAGGCATTGGTCAGTGAGGCTTGTCTTGCTGTTTGATACTGAACGATGACGACGAGCTGTTAGACATCTCTGAGGTTGCTGACCCTGGCGGAATCCATCCGGCAATCATAAAGCCGCTGGACATGCTCGGAGAGTTCTAACAAGGCTATTCAGCGCATTACTAGATTAGGGCAAAATTCCAAGGGACTGATTAGAATCGGTTGTTATTCTCATGCAGGAAGGCGGCGACAGGGACATATGTGGAAACTACTGATCCGTCACTCAGTCCTCGATGGTGCTCAAATCGTTTCATAGAATCTCAGGAGGCAATAATGGGACATCTGGAGTTCAAAGAACCGCTAACCACCCGCCAACACGGGTTTAGACAGAAACGGTGGTGCTTGTCAAATACGATCAGTTTATTCTATGAAGTGACTAGTTGGTTGGACGGGGGGACCAAGTCGAGGTCTGTTAATTAGACTTCCAGAAGGCCTTGGGCTTGGTAGACCAAGGACTCTTGGAGGGAAAATGGGGCATGTTGGACTGACACCAAAAATATTGAGGTGGGTTGTGCATCGCTTGAAAGGGAGAAGCTTTCGATTTGGAATGGAAAACGGTTTGTCAAACAGAGAAACTAAATAGTGCAGTACACGAAGGATCCGTTCTAGGACCTATGCTATTCCTAGTTTACAATAACGACTTGGCAAAATCGGGTGATTCTACTTCCGCTGCTCAGTATTTTGGTTAGATCGCATCTCGGGTGCTGCATACAAGCGTGGAGAGCGCACCGAAAGAGGAATATTAGGGCATGTGAACAACCACAGTGTCGATTCCTGAGGTGGTTTGCAGTATACAGTGAGCTTCCATATGACCAGCGGCTCCAACAGCTAGGGTCCTCCCCCCTAGAAGAAGCGAGATGAAGAGCACATCTCATAGGGGTCTTTAAAATAATGAAGAAGCTGATCAACTTCGGATATGAGGATCTGATCAGTTAAGACAACTCCTCGCTCAAAAGTCTTGAAATGGCCATCACAAGGGAACGGGAACAAACAAAAATAAGAAGCCATGCTCTTTAGGTACGAGTCGTAAACAAATGGAACGGACTGCCAAGCAAAATAGTGCGCGTAAATTCGATAGAAGATTTCAAAAATAAACTAGACAAGATGTAGAGCGCAGCACATGAAGGTAGAGAACTAGGTGAAGCTGTGCATTCGACTCACAATCCCTTTTCCGTTCTGCATAATCCCAGTTAACTTCCCCAACTGCGTTTGCGAAGGAGTGATCGGGAAGCACGCGAGACCCTCATCTAATTAGAACTTTGAACATCGCGAGAAAGACTGAAGGTAACTGGACCTTCACCGATTAGAGAGACCTGAAGAAGCCGTTGGGCTCCCAATGGTCGAAGCATTGGAAGATATAAGGAGCTGGCAAGTGTAAGAAACCGGACAAACAGGCACTCCGCCCTTGAATCCTGAAGCTGAATTGATCTCAATTTTTCCGTTTTTTTCCTTTTATGAAGCTCTGTGTAACCACTTACTGCATGTGAAAGCAAATTGTTTTCAAAGAGGGCGGAGTGGACGTCATTCGCGCACGAGTTGCTTTTTCACAAAAGTTGCCTTTAGTAAAGTATTGGATCTTATATTCCAGGTTTATTCTTGTCTATGAGGACTGATCTGTGTGCTTCGATGGTCGATATACCCTAGGGAGATTTTTATACTGAAATCATCGCTACCGTGCCGAAATGCTAAAATACCCACACCCCAATAGAACCTTTATTAAGAAAAAATTAGAATGCTCATCATTAATTGCACGAAAAATTTAATTTCATAGACATAAGAAGGATGAACAGAGGCTGATGTACTTATGCTTGTCCTCATTTAATTGCGGAAGTTCTCGGGGATCGGATTCAGGCCTTCATCATCTTTAAGAGACCATATTGCACAATGGCGTTGACATTAAAACCAAAAGAAAGGAAAGAAACTGGTAGATCATTGCTCTCAGATGAGAGCTAAAGCGCAGTTCTTCGGTAACATTGGCAAATGAATGGAATATGGGGCTTAGATTTTCCGCTGCGCCACGTAGTCAAAATGTTTAAGGTATAATGGACGCCACGTCCTGTGCGTACCACTGGTTGAACTCCGGATGTTCGTTTGGTCCTTGAGGTCAATTCTCTCTTGTGCCAACTGAACTGAACAGCATACGAACTGGAGGAGATGAACGTCCAAATTTAGCCATCCAGTATCCAATTGCATACCGTCACAATAATTATGGGCACGCGAGCGGCTCGAGCCCAAAGGTGCTCTGCAGGAACTCAACAGAAATGAGACCGTCTTTTAATACTTCAATTATGATTTCGGTTGTTAGCTTCCGTTTAATTTAGGACATCCTGGTGCGATTCATCGTTGGGTTGAGAACATGAGAGGATGAATTATTTCATAAATAAACAAGACGTAGTTTTCGCCTTGATTGAAGATTAAAGGACTATTTGGTTTGATTTAACTAGTTGGATTATGCTTTTATGATTGTTTGGTAAATGCCAATATAATAAACACACTAGTTAAATTTTATGAGCCCACACATGAGAATTTCTGATGACACCTAGATAAAGTTGAAATTTTTCGCCGACACTGTGTAAATTATGGAGTAAAAATCCCATAAATTTTGTTCCTCAAAGCTGTTGTTTCAATCATGGAAATTTTTCTGACTGGTCATGTTTTAATGGGATGGTTATTAGATCCCTGACATGCTACCGACGGTTCCGTAGCTACGGGTAATGACCGTTTTCATGCTGGCTGGCCAGCTAGTACAACCACGGTCATTACATGGTTTTTGCTGCTTGCTTGAATCAAAAAGAGGTCTTTTTATCTACAACCAATCAAACTCAATGAGGCGGGCAACTGCATTATGCTGATTTTCTTATTATCGCCCCCGGAAACCCAAGCGGCAAAATAGTCCCAAAGTAATATCAACTTAACCCCAAAATCGTGCACGAACGGGACATATATATTTTGCTTTTCAGAGAGCTCTACAGACCATCAGTTTCCTGAATTTGCTAATGAGGGTGCGAATTAATCTACTTGGGCGATATTTTATAGTCCTCTCACCGGGATCAAAGTGGACTGAAAAAATCCCAGATTTACCTCAAGCCGTCTAGGCCACAAGATTTTGCACATCGTATAGAACTACTTCGTTCTATTTAAGAACCGACCAGTAGCATTTTGAACTGTTCTGCTGCTGAGATAGTTTTCCATGTCACTGGGTCTGCTGACTTTTTTTCACACTCTGATATTCCTAACTGTGCAGTAACGGTTAACTCCGGCCACCTTCTTGGCCTCTACAAACCACTTTTATAGTGCTGATTCCTTTGGGTTCCCCCTGGCCATTGTTCTAAAAATGTACTGGACATTTTAACCTATATTTTCAGTATCCAGTAGCCTAGACAACACAGTAACACCTATATATTTATTATTTTGTCACAGTGATCTCCAGGGCGGACATAAACTATTATTTATCTAGTCCTTGCCAGAGCTATGCTTTGGGAATTGAATTGGATGACGTCGGAATGCTTAGCACAGCAAACCAATTTTTTGTGGACTTTTTTCCAACCGAAAATACAATCGCTGCGTGGTAGTTAAGTGAATGTTTTTCACCGGTACTCCGCTGTTACATGTATTCTTCTGTGAAAGCTTACTCCTATCATTCATAGAGACATCTTCAGCTTAATGTTTGAATAATACACAATTTCAGGTGGGAGCCAAGATTGTTTCTTGTATCGTATTGCCAAGCCCCAGACAGTCGAAGTTTTGGAAAGCCCATTGTTTGTCACTGGAAATTGACGGGTACGATTAAAGTTTCAAAGCACAAATCTTGTAGGCAGCAGCTGAATGCGTTGCTTTGGATTGATTAAAGTCGCTGTTAATAATAGAAAACGGAATTGATTTCATATGCACAGTGCTTGAAGGGCTTGCTGGTAGTATTTCATCTGGAAAATAAAATCTGTTCAGCGGTTTTCTACACGGTTGTTTCGTCTCTCCATTGTTGTTCAATGTCGTCATGGACGAGGCGATGGAAGATGCTTGAAACGCTCTCCGGGATGTAGTAAGAGGTCTGGGAAATAGTGAAAAGCTGTGCTTTAGATTACGCAGATGACGCCATGTCTCTTTTTGAATCCGCGAACCATGCACAACGTGCACTAGACAGACTCTCGCGGTCCGTAACTCGGTCTGGCATGTGCTTTGCACCTTCAAAGCACAAAGTGCTGTTGCAGGACTGGACGACAATAGGGCCGAACCTGATACTGGATGGAGAGTAACTAAATACTGGACCATTTTACCAACCTTGGTAGCTGCTTGTCGAACAGTGGTAGCACGTCAGTAGAGGTGAACACGTGCATATCCAAGGCTCGAGCGGTTTGCGCTGGACTGAAGCGCTTGTGGCATTGGCCTGATATTTCACTGAGGTTGGAAGGTCGTGTTTACTGTGCTGCAGTGTGCTCAGTTCCGTTAGAAGGCATGTAGCGGTCAGTAGGTGACGTGACGACATGAAATGAGAAATTGTACAGCGAACTTAGGTAAAGTGGTTGTGGTACGAAAGACTCGTCAAATAGCTGGATGGCAACACTGAAGGATATGGCAGTCAACCGTGAACAGTGAAGATTGTGTTGTAATTTTCCATTGAATTAAAATGATTGGAAAATGCGATCATATAATTAGACCATGTTCCGTGCGCTGGCTATAGCACCGCCTTATCTTTTCCCACATGTGTAGGTCTACTCTCTGTCTCTCTCAAATTTTCACTCTTTCAAAAACATGTAAATCCTTCAAAAAATCAAAGATTGTTGGGGCTTGCCTTGTTGTTCAACGCTGAACGAGAATGATTACGCTGCTTGTTTTGCTTTATTTAGTAAATATCTGCAGGCAGCGCGTAAAATCTATCGTCTAAAAAACAACACTGATAGCTTGGTGATAATATGCTCAATGTTTTAACAGTTTCTAAAATGCTGGGGTCTTCAAAGATTCGCAGATCAAATAAAACCTCAAACTGGATATGTTTTTACAGTAACGGTTAGGGACTTTCTGTATACAAAGATCATGTCTACTTGTGGTTATGTTTTGTCTTTATTTTCCCAGAAATCATTGTTTAGTGGGACAAATTGCGTAAATGCATGTGTAACGGTTAAAATATATCCTTGGAGGGCGTAACAGTTAGACTTAGTACCAAGAAAAGCAAAGTCGATTGAATTTAGTACCATTGTTGATAAATTTGTCATGGATACCACTGTGAGCAAACATGACTATCGAACACGAAAAACAAGACGATTATGTGAACGCAGAACTAGTAACCTTACATTTTCGTAACTGTTTCCAGATTGCTAGTGGTGAATTATAACAAAATCTGTTCACCATCGCTGAGAACATTTTCGATTTCAACCCCATAGACTGAAGTGCTCAACCTAATTACTTCTTACGGTGATGTATTTTTGTTTGGCAGTTTTCAATAAACTTGCGCCAACTGGAGTTCATTTACATGAATTCAGACGAACATTCAACTTGGCTTCCTCAGGTTTAGTTTGTATAGGACATCAATGTTTGCCTGACACGATAATCACAGTGTTTAGTTTTGAAGATTGTGCATATCTAACCATTCATATTTCAAGAAACAGTTCTGATCTTTATATTGTTCTTTTTTATATAGAACCGAAGATCAAAACATGCTTTAAATAACAGTTTTATTAGCACCACTTTAATATTTTTTTGTTTTCCGTATCATATTTTGAATCCACGCACGTTTGAAACCTCCTTCTTGTTCCTGATTGTCCTACATTTTATAAGAAAGCAACGAAGCAAGTACGCCCATTAAACAGAAAATATGCACTTGTCACCGCGGTCATCCGCATCATTATTTTTGTTACCAACTGCATGGTTATGTACGATGGGCTTAACAGCCGTTGCAAGCCGGGGGTTGTCCTATTTGATTATGATTCAACTCAGCTGTAATGGACTAAAATGTGCGTACTTGTGATAGACTTTGAACCGCGTGTCTTACAAAGTACTCTGGTGGCTATGTGCTTATCCGTTGGGTGATGGCAATGTGCCATTTATTCCATCAATCCAGACATCGTTGTTCTGATTTGAACCGTTGAGTAAGACGATGTCAAAGGGAATCCAGCTTATAAAAAGATTGAGTTTGTTCATTGGGACATTTTCTAACGAGTGATGAAAAATAACGGATCAGTCAAACAAAATATCTGAAGGTACGGAATAAAAGCAAAAGCAGGGTTTGTATCTAAATGCCGTATCATCTTTTCCTCAGATCTCACCTTATGTAAGTCCGAAGGCAGTATCTCCTACCGTTTGAAGGCCATTCGATGAACTTCAACTCCAAAACCTTTCCTCAAAATGATATTCAGCCACAACTTTGAGCATAAACATGCATTAAAAGTTGGTAAGCAGTCTTATTAGTCCAATGGAAGCAAAAATTAATACGCAAAAGTATTTATTCTTCATTAATTTAACGAATTTGGAGTGAACACAGTTATTTCGCAATGCAGTGCACTTGCGCGTTTGAAAAATGTGGTAGCCTGTTTCTTTACGAGTGGAAATACCGTCCAAATTCATTTCAGGTCCAGAAGTACAAAATAGTTGAACAGAGCTTCATCGTTCCCTGTAAAATTTACTGTGTTGTATATATAACAGACTGACTGAAAGCAATAAGATATTGGTACATTCTTTGATTGGGAAACAAAAAGGCTTTTGAAAGTTTATCCAAACATGTAGTAGCTCTAGTAAGATGTGCACAACAGGCCAGTTATGCTAAGCCGTAGTATTTATGTATATATGTGACAAAAAAACTGAAATAAATTTTTACAAAAGATGGGTACCAGAGGAAAGAACAGCAACCGTCAAGTAAATAAATCTTTATGTTTTCACGGTACGCATTTTCTCTCTTCGTTCCGTAGCACACATTCTGCAGACCGGCCACACAACATTCGTAGTGCTGAATACCGTTTCGTGTCATATCTCTTAGCGTCTGCAACCAGCGATATTCGGCATGCCTTAGGCCCTAACCAGGAAGACTGAAGATACCAACCGATGCCAAAACCGCTAACAGCTTCTTCGTACCCCTAAGCATGGTTAGGTTGATTGCTGCGTTGCTCCCCCCAGCCTTACCCGGCATGTGCAAAAAGAACACAAAATGATAGACAGTGCTCCTGCCAAAGCTACAAAATGCGGCGTACGACGAGTATCTCAATGGGAGGATGACTGCCAGCACCCAATACATAACAGCTCGTTTTACCAATACTCGTCCGATTTTCCCATCAAACTCGAGCGGTGCTGCGGAGATAGTGGCGGCTTAATACAGAAAGTCGCGGGGGATCTTCAAACCGCAGAGCAAAGTCTCTTTACGTTAAAGAAGAACACTACAAACCTTGGCACTTTACATCATTCCTTTGAAAGAAAGCCGGAGGTTCTGACGGAGCCATAAGTGTCATAAGTTTGCAAAAGCTGCTCTGACTTTCGTAATTGCACTCTGTATGTGAAAATTAGATATCGTGGTTGGATATTACAATCACCAGGTGGTTCAGGGCTTGTTGAATTGTATGTACACTGTCACTTTCCAGGATATATCATCGTTAAATAATGCGCCGTTGTCTCTGCTTTCGATGAAATTCAACGCCACCGTTTTCTAGACCAGAAGAAACGATCCGTTAACATTTTCTATGGCAACGTTGAGGCAAAATAAAAACGCTGGACAGTCTTGCTATACCCCACTGAAGAGGACGAAGGTTGGCAAAAGCCTACTTGAAGTATGACGGTACAATTATTTGAAGACTGACAAATGCAGGTATTCCACTTTTCGGCAAGCTGTGCAATGATGCAGGCCTATGAACGGAGTAAAAAGCTTTGCGAATGCATAGGAACACAATGATCTTTGGATTTTGGAAAACAAAATGCCGTCTAAACAGCTGCCAGAGAGTGAAGAGTTGATCAACGCATCCCCGATTGGCAAGAAACCTAGCCTGTTCCTTGTTTGCTCTTTAGAAGTGTTGTGCAACCTTAGAAGAATGGCAGACACCAGCAGCCTAGAAGCCATTTAGATTAGGCTGATGCCTTTTGAGGCATGGGACAGCAGTCGATTGCCACTTTAATAGGAGGGGAGTTCCTTGAAATACCAGGCCTTGGATAATAAAACTTGAAGGTCTTTGACCTTTTTATTCCTACATCTGTAAACTGAGCTGGGGAAGCTCATTGGAGCTCGTCGCTTTACGGCCTCCTAAGACTTGGATTTCCTCGCAAATTACCGCCTTAGAAGGAGCATCCATTGAAATAGATCACGGAAAGGGAATAGATATAGGCGAGACTGAGGCTAGAAGTCCCCAAGAGTTGTGCTTCAAAGCGGTGCGCACGACACATAAGAAGTCTAAGATGATTGTGAATAGGCGGACCATCAGCTGGAATCTCGTCTCGCTTGTTGAGATCACCAAACATCACGATCCTCATATAGGCTTGCGTTCAGTTCATGTTTCCTATTGAACCGTAGTTCAGTATATTTTCTACCAACCGGGATGGACCGACATGCATCAAGAGATTGCTGAGATTCGTCAGAAATCCGGGTTGTCAAAACGCCACGGGTCAGGCCACAACTCATTGAGCTAGCAAGATGCAAGACACTCTTGATGAGCGATCAGTGCGCATTCTTGGTATTAGGATGGGTAAATTTAGCCTTCTGCTTGGTGCGTTTCAGAAAAATGTCAACCGATTCCGATTAGATAGCTTCTCACAATCGTACAACAGGGAAAGAGAAAAAAACTGGTCAAGAAGTACGGGGCAAACGCGTCTCCGTGTTTGAAGAGAAAGGAGATTAATCACCTAGCTGGGTTCATTTGCTGGGATTTCGCGTGAGTCAGATCAATCAATGCGGTAAGATGTCGATCCGACTAAACAGACTATTAGTCTGTTGTTTTATTGATTTACTATGTATAAGGGGAATCTGTGTTAAATCCTTTTGCCTTTTTTGACCGTGTGTGTGTATTTTCTCACACTTTGTACGGAATACGTCACTGCTAAATATTACAATAATGTGACCTCCACTTTATTCAGTGTTCATGATTTATACTTTACGCAATCCAAATCCTCATCTCATCCGTAAAGTACCGTCTGAGTGTTGTGCATTTATTCCATAAGAATAATCCGAAGTGCTTCTCAAGTTTTCTTGATTTCTAGATCTAGCTTAGTTTAGAGAGGAGAGGGGTGTGGTTACTCGCACAACTAGGCCTATCGGTGAACAACCCATTTAACACAGGTAATGAATGCCATAATCCGGTTATCAGGAATTATTCAATTATGCAGTGACTTCTGATATTGCGCGTGAAATCATTTAGCAACCAAATCAAATTTGCCCAGGTTGGAAGTGCCAACATTTACATTGAAACCGAAAACTGCGTTAGCATTGTACATCTGTTTCAACGTTGTTAGAAATCAAAAATAGTGCATATCCACCTTTCCTGAGGAATCATTTGGACCAGTCATATCAATAATCTTACTGTTGCATTATATTGTTTGAACTTTTGCGGACATAAATGTCCGCAATTCGGTCAAAAAGGATGCTTTCGTTACCTCATCAGACTACCGAGTTGGAAAAAAGCGTAGCGTTTGAAATTGCCGAGAGATTGTGTAGAAAATCAGCCATGGCCAGAGCTCTCAGTTGGTGAGACTTTGGGCTAGGTAGAGAACATTTGAGTTCTTATAGATATTTATACCAGGGGTTTGAACCACGAGGTAGAACGTCCTGGTATAAGAACGGCATTTATAAAGATCGCTGTGCAAGGAATGGGACGGGTCCGAAATAATTTTATGTGCATTTTTTTTGCGAACAGATGCATGTCACACATGTCACACTTTGGTTCAGAGTTCTTTCAGTGGTATGTAAGATAAACCACTGATAATTGACAAACCACAATGAAGGGTTCTGAAGTCTTTCCTTAGTACAACGGCAAACGTGACACGGAAACAATAGAGGGGAGCGGAAAAACATGCCGGTAGATAGTGTTTTGCTTAGTTTGGAAATTCCGTCGTCTTTTGAAGTAAAATGATAATCTTCTAGGATTTCCCACACATTTGGAAATGTGAGAGGGCCATCTTAAGAATTTACCAATGGTAATTCCCCAGTACTTGACGAAAGCTGCCACAGTGAGTGGTTCCTTGTTAACGAAAGAAGGGTCAAACGAGAAAGTAGATAGATGAAAAGTAAACAACCATCCGACACATTTTGATAAATTCAGACTTAAATGAGAGCAAAGATAAAGATCATGAGTGGGAGATAAGTTTTTGGAAAAGTTCAGAAAATCTTCAGTTCCGGATATAGACTGAAAGAGAGCGATTTCATCCACATATAAGAATAACTGACCAGGGGAACTAGCATGTAGGTAGTTGATATATGTTAAAAATAAGTAAGGAGAAAGGAAGGCTCCTTGAATGACTCCAAGATTATTTGCCGGCGGGATAGATTTGTTCCGTCCCAGTTTTGCGCACTGAGTTCTGCTGGCAAAGTATTGCGATAGCTATGTCAGAAGGCATTTGGACAGCCAAATTATTCAAGTTTGGGAAGAGGTAAAGACTGTGGAACAGAGTTAAATGCAGAGGAAAAATTTAAGAAAGCGCATCGCTCAGATTTGGTGGAAGTATTCGAGGAACTAGGGATGCCACAGCACCCAACGTGGACCTGTTTGATTTGTACGCAAACTGAAGATGGTTATTGGGCGGGCTAACAGAACACGTTAGACGACTCTGGACAACGCGTTCTGTTGGTTAAAGACCGCTTGATGATGGTCCGAAGACGTCTGGCTGGAATACTTGAATTACTAGGTTTGGGGATGGGCCAAATAGTGACTGGTCTCCAACAATCGAGAACGGAATGTTTCCATAAACAGGTACTAAGAAGGAAAGTAAATGCATTAGTGAGTGAAGCCGCACCGTACTTAAAAAGTAAAGGCATACCATCAGGACCTATATCTGTAGGTATTTCGGTCGAGCGAAGGATTTTGAACACTTCTTCCTTAGAAAAGGGTGTTAGGTCACCGCATTCATCCGGGAACCATGACTCTGCAAAATCCCTACGTGGATAGATAAACGCTTGGTTGATACTTTCTACATCTGCAATACGGCTTATTGGTTTTGCTTTCTTTCCAAACAAAGGCCAAATTTTTTTGTCGGAGTCATCTGCAGTTGCAGCTGGCCGGGATTTGGCTTGCATACGACGAGTCGATTCGTTTTGCTTCCTTCATTATTACTGATGAAAGGAATCCGACTTTCTGGGAATCCCGAAACTTATAGGATTGTTCCTTTCATATTCTTAAGGTCTTCAGTGTGGTTGAAGCAGTAAGGCCCTTACAGATAGTGTTTCTAGTGGACAACAAACATCAGAAATTAGATTCAGTACATCTACAAAAAGCTTGGCATTAATATTTAGAAATTCAAAAGAAAATCACGAACTTGCATGAAAACAAGTTATTTAAAATAATGATGGGCCGCTTGGTTTGTCATTTGGGAATGGGTATATTTCAAAATATTGCTGTTTGGGGAAGTAATAATAAGCCAGCGTTTCCATCTTCATAGATGGCCCTTCGCAAAGTAGGTTTCTGTCACCTGAAAACTGCCTTGAGAAACGACACTCAGGGTGACTGAAAAGTTAATTCGTTATCAATTCCACAGGCAATATTGCTTTAATAATTACACTTCCATACGAATTTTAAAGCAATGAAACATAGAAAATTTTGCTTTTTTATTGCTTTTAAACCTATTTTGCCTGAGGTCCGTTGACTTTTGAGTTAAAAATTTTGAACGCATTTTTGGACAGATATTGTAGACTTAATAGTTGTGGCCGACGTGATTCCGACCCTGGGGTAACAAAAAGTTTACAACTAAAATACACAGGTCCGATTTTGCCGATATCAAACACTGGCCAAGCTATCACTCAGTAAACGTATTTGTGGATTAGCGTAAAGTGTTTGCTAATCAATCCTTTGGAATGGTCATTAAGGCGAAAAACGGAACAGTATAAAATTCGCTTTTTATCCCTATGTTGCAGATGGATGTTGACCCACGAATAATAAAGCGAACCCAAGATACGTTGGGAAAAATTATTCGAAAGCCCACTCTGACAGACAAACTGTTATCTCGACCGCCATTTCGTTTTTTGCACGACATCTTCACTGCTGTAAGTGTACTGCTTCATCTTGCCCGGACATACAAGCTAATTCAGTTTATAAAAGCTACCGGTCTGATGAAAGGATTGTTCACCCCAGAAGAACTGATTGCCGACAATGTGAAAGAGAAGGAAAGCAAACTGGCATTCTTGCAGAAAGTTGTAGACTATTTGTCGGTCGTACATGACAGAGTCATTCCCGTGCGTATTATGAGCATTATTGCTGGCAAAGAACCAGAGAAAACTAACGAACTACTATGCTTTTTAGCTGAAGCTGTTAACAAAGGAGTGAGTTTGTTGTTTTTCTGCTCTTGTCTATCGTCAGCTTGTCAGGTTGACAATGATGAATGCGTACGACGTGCGCTTCAAAATGGTGGGAAAGTTGCCGGGAAAAAACAAAAATCGCGCTCACCGGAAATTGGGCCCGCTGTAGCAAAGGAGAAATCACGTGGTGAGGTCAAAGATAAACCAAACGAAACGCAAGGAGACAGGGAATCTGTCCATAAAAGAGAAGATGTAGAAGAAAAAGTGAAAAGGCATCGGAAAACGGAGAAGGAGAAATTGGATGACAAAGCGAAACGGTCTGCAACGCGGCAAAAGACGACAGAAGATGCGACCGAACAAGCAGTTTGGGAAAAGGTGGGATTTTGAATTCAAAAACTTTTGTTTGGAGTTAAATAAGCTCTAAGAGAATCGACGTTATCATCTGTATTCGTATTTTATTTTGAAAAGTACGTGTTCTGCTCGCAATTAGTTGAATCGCAACCGCGCCCTATTATTCAATCCAAGTTGCTCTTCTGAGATTCAAATTTTGCCGCACCTACCATTTAGTGATAATCTGGTTGTTTTTATTACTGGTCCATGAGAATTATACGGAATGCAGTCTCATGCAGCATTGAATAGGGAAACATTTTCTCGTTCATGGCGTCTGAGTCTATCCGTAAATATCACCTTCACTTCGCGTGTGCTCTTCTTACCGAGATGCGACTCTAAAACCATACATTTTTAGACATTTGACTCATCTAAATCATGCAGACATGTGATATCCACCTAAATTAGCTTTTTAATTTAAACGTCTATAGCAGGTTCCGTTCGTGAATCTGTTACTAATCAACGATTTGACCTCACAGGTTTATCGAATGTTTCTCCTTATTTAATAACGAATTTAAATATTGAAATCTGTAGAACGTTTGTTGCACTGGCCATTCTGAACGTATGAGAAAGTCACAAAAGTTTCCGTGAGACAAGTTTCCCAAGCACATTGAACTTATCGCACTGAAGGTCATTTTAGACAAGCCGATCCCAGACCTAGTGTAACTAAGTTAAGAGCCTTAAAGGATGGATTTAAAATCGCAAAAGTTTCAGTGTCACAACAGCTAGTTGTTCTTGTTCTCATTGTATATTCTTCGTAGGCCGAGATTTTGACTTTATCGGACTGCGATAACTGTTTGGTGTGCCGATTGCAAACATTTGACTTCCATCATGATTAATTTTAGAACGGAATACGCTTCCCAAGATTCGGTTTTTTTTGCGACCACTTACCTTTTGACGATATTTCTTGGTTGTGATTTCCACACTATACCACTATCTACTTAGAAAATACCAAAGAGTAATGATGGGCAAAAGAGTATTAAACAGCAGAAAAAAAATCAGTTAGAATTAAGCCGGTCTGTCGACTCCCTAACCTCTCGTTGGATATTCATCTTCTGTTTTCTGATTTCTACTTTCGTTAGTCATCATTTTTCAGTCTATTCCATCCGAAAACAAAATGTCTTTATGATACCTCTCTACAAGGTTTGATTTTCATTCTTTACCCAGCGTCAGTTTGCTCGGATTAACGTCCTCGCTTTCTTCCTTTCTTTCATCGTCACTCTCAGACTGCTCACCGCATTACATCTAATTTGGTGGTGTTCCAAATGATTTATGAGAAGTATTTTCATTATTATTCTCGCCATTTTTTCCATCGACCGAACTACTGCTTGCAATACTCGTTCTCCTGACGCAACTTCATTACAGAACATTTTCCAGTTCCAAACACTGCTGACATTAAGGAACTTCTTACTTCGGTTACGAAAGCACTAATCCGTTGCCTATTTTTAGGCTTCAAACAAATCTTCAATTCATTTTACATTAACCCGTACTTGACCTATGAACTCACACTTCTCACCGGACCTCGAGACCTTAAGCCGGACGGTGACAGTATTTCCAACCGACTGACCATGAATCAAGTTCTCCACGTTGCTCAACACCATCCTTAGAAATATTAAACTTTTACAATAGAACATTCCTTTTGTTCCAGTGCCTAGCTTTCTCAATTACTAACATGTAAATGAATCTTTCTTCTGGACATTATGGTACATGTTGATCATACATTTTGCAAGCCTTCCCTTGTCACCGAGAGAGATAACGTTAGATGTTATATACTAAATGGAAGTTCCCCAATGAATATGCCGGCTTTCCGTGTCCCATAGTTTCTCTAACCAACGTTTGAAAAGGTCGTATGGACCCGAACTGGGGATTCTAATTCAAAGCAGTTGAGCGCATTCATTGGCCAAAGTATTCATATTGTTTGAGCTCGTCATAATTCGGTCACCTCTACCCATCTTTCGGTATCTACCTACCTTGGAGCACAGCGTTCTCCAGTGAGGTGAACCTGTGTGTCTACCTTACTCGAAACAAGAAGTTCAAATATGTGATGTTATATTAAATTTTACTTGCAAGTAGGTGGTAAAATCCCTGTATTAAACCGCTATATAAACCTCAACGTTTTTGCTGAGAATTTAATTTCAATCTAACTTCTTTTATTTTAGAAGGAAGATGACGCAAAGCAAAAACAAGAAAAATGGGAGGCAGAAAAGGTGCGTTTGTTTCAACTGATGCAGACTCGAATATTTTTGTGGGCGCATTACAATCCATCATAGTAATTCCATCCGAAATGTTGATAAAACTTACATGTCTAAAGTATAGTTGATGTGCACGCGTTGTCGCTTTGATGTTCCTTTTGCTTTTCTAGTATGAACAGGTCCAAAAATTAACGAAGAAAAAAACACCATTCGTTTCTAAAACTCGTGGAAAATTTTCAACACGAGATATTTTATGAACCACAAACGAAGAAGCGCTATTATTCAACAATATGGAGATAGTATAAATTCTAACTTACTCCACAATGGCGATGGTTTTTGCTCGAAAAAAAGATGACTCAATTTCTGATACTTAATTTCAGGAGCTGAGGAAATGCCTCAAAGAAAACAATTACCACGCGATGAGGCGTCCAGCTAAAAACGGCGGTGTTGGTATTACTACTGTGTGCCGGGTTCTATACGCTTGCATTCAGCACAAGAAAGCAGTATACACTTCATATTGCGTAGTTCAGTCCGTTTGTACAAGCTTGAACGAAGTGCTGTGATTTTACTTGATGACTCTCAGCGCTCACTACTAGTGAGATAAGGACCAGGAGGATTTGAGAAAGAATGACTATAGAGAATCATAAATATTTTAAAGACAAGAACGCCATGGATTCCGACAATCAGCCATGTCGCCTAAAACCTCCAGCCATCTCTTCAGGGAATCTCGTGGACCCCAACCCGTGAATCTGAATCGACCTAGTCGTAACGGGTCACCGGTTAAGGATTTCATGTCTTCTTTCTGAATCATGCGTTGCCCAGATTGACTCCTTCCAACCAACATGAGCCTCCAAGACCAGCGTGCACCGAGGGAATCGATCTGTGGGCATACGTTGCGCATGCTCCACCAAATTTGGCGCCTGTTCGATCGAAAAAGTTCTTCCACCGAATATATTATAGTTGACACCGGTGGACTATGTTTATAAGGCAGCAATGAGAGTTCAAGATTTCAAAACAGCAAAATGTTGTTTTGAACGAGCACAAGCTGAAAAGAATTCAATTGAAAGTATTTGCTTTTACTAGACGTGCTGCCGTTTTCTTCCACTGCTTGATAATCCGTTCAAAGTGGAATAATGTAAAGCTTTAGCTTATAGTTTAATTAAGAATTAGCATCTTCATGAATCGTGGAAAGATTTGCTTTAAAAAACCACAATAAATGATTAAGAAAAACATTAAATAAAATCACTAAATTCTTTTTTTTAAATTAACAAACTAACGTGTTTGTCCTACGGCTTCGTCATTGCATAGATTGCTATTCGGTACAGATGCGGCTTATCAGCAATAAATTTTTTCGTCTTACACCATTGATATTGATCTATCAATTCAAGAGGTCAAAATGAAAGGTTGGAAATTACTTGTGACAGTATTTGAGCAGCTCCATTTACACTGACCAAGTTCCCCCTTCTCTATCGAGTTCGATTTTAGCCGACAGATTTAAATACTAAAAATTCATTGCTTTGTGCCACAGGTCAATTCATATCCGCCGAGTCCCAAGTGCGACAGGTAAAGTTAACTACGTACAACCATTAACCTTGTACCAACGTGCCCTGATTGCGGGTGCTACCTCACAGCATCATATGCTGTAACACAGAAAAAAATCAAGAATAGTGATGAATAATGGCAAGTTTTAGAACTATACAAGACAGGAAAGGTTCTGAGGGTCTAATCTCCGAGTTACTGAAAAAATGCCTTCTCCATATATTGCCAAAAGTCTTCACACATCTGTTCTCAACTGCCATGTTTCGAAGCCATAGAGCAATACCGACGTCACCGCTACTCCAACCTTCGACAGATAATCGGGTGTCACACCGATGTCACAGATGCCTGAAATTGGTAAATGCTAATCGGGCATTCTGTATGCACGAAGACACCTCTTCCGATGTACGATCACCTCTGGAAGATACACCTAGCCATTAAAATAAATGGACCTACCTCAGGTACACTTTCCTCTAAAGGAAAAATGTTCGGGTTCGAATCCGTACAGTTTTGCAACAGCATTTTACATTTCGAAGTTGCAAACCACATCTCAACCATACCTGCATTGTCATCCAGACTATGGGGAAAAATGTGCTACTTACTTGTGTGGCAGTTCATTTACATGATTCTGTGAGACAGTGTACATCGGCCGCACGATCAGGTGCTTGTCTGAACACATCCACGAGCACCACCCTGTACAGTTGGGCACTGGAGCAGTCAGGTCAATTACTAGCGCAGCCGTTTCACACCTAGCACAAACTATCAACACCATGAATGTGACGCAAGCTTTTCGGACGCTGTATAAGGTCAACAATCTAGGTTGGCGAAGTGTCGCCTCTTGAGCAATAGGGAAGCTGTCGCGATCTGTCTTCACAATCCTCCACTTTGTTCTCAAAAACCATTTGTGGTTGACCTTCAACTCCCCTGGCCCACCCTCCGTCCCAATGCAAACCCTTGATCATAAAACAATTAACACAACACGTTCATATCTATTCGGGTTATGCATGTGACACCACAAATCCCTTCCCCACCCATATTTCTGTTTGATTAATCCCATCCATCCTAGAAAAATTCTTCCACATATATTGTGATGTTTTCATGAAATAATTCACTATGTGATATCATCAATCGACTGACCATTAAGAAACCACTGAAGAACTGTATAACTGTTTCATCTTTGCTAGGAATCGTGATGTAATGGCATGAAAACGGGCTTATTCGCCAATTTGTGTTTCCTCAGCTTACTTGAATCTTTACTCAGTAGCGCAACACCGGTGGCACATTCCGAGTCAGACAAACTCCCGTCTGAGCAAATATCCATATCACTATTCTCTCATGGGGATGGAGCCATCTCTACTGCTCTCTCAGTGACAAAGTTAAAAAGAAAATGTGAAAGAGCAAACCTGACGAAAACCGTTTTGGGCAGTAAGTTTAGGTGTTCGCGTTAATATATTGGATGAATGAAACAAATTTCTCCGGTAAATTCTTTAGCTGGAGGCAGCCTCATAGAACTACACGCCCGACTGAATCGAACGATGCCTTCAAATCGATAAAGACAAAAATCGTGGGTCTACGGATCATGTGCCTATGTTCTAAGATCTTTCGCAAAGTGAACATTTGGTCAATACTACCCC
This sequence comes from Fasciolopsis buskii, assembly GCA_008360955.1. Lineage (NCBI taxonomy): Eukaryota > Metazoa > Platyhelminthes > Trematoda > Plagiorchiida > Fasciolidae > Fasciolopsis > Fasciolopsis buskii. The sequence goes on along the minus strand of LUCM01002654.1, from coordinate 70,726 downwards.
GACGTTGACGGAAACCGGCTTGGTTCTCACTCAGACACTTTTCCCAAGTGCCATATAATTGCTTAAGAGCAGTTTGGATGGAATACCTACTAATTCCTCTGTGGTTTTCACCTGAAGACATCACTTCTCTTGTAAATAGGCGCAACTATCTATTCACACTAGTCCTTAGGAATTCTCTTCCTGCACCAGATTGATCCAAACAGTTTCGCTAACTCCAACAACAGCAGTTTGCCACCATCCTTAAAGAAGAAGAGTAAGTCAATGTGTCGTTGGATACCTCAATCAACTGCGATAGCTGAAGTCTTTTTAATTTCCCTATCCATCACTACTCCCAGGCATTTCTCAAACTTCTGGTCAGTTGACGTCTCAAGGATCTACGAGTCTCATTTTATGTGACGTCTGGGGAGACGAATCTGCATCAAGCAGAACAACTGAAGCCGAGGATATCCATCGGTTCTCGGGTTTCCTTGACAAGGAGTCTTGGAAGCAGTTGCAGCTAATTTAAGAACTCTGATTTGCTCTCAATGTTTACACGTATCCTAGATATTTATTTGAAACGAAAACCGCATCGAAATCTCAGACTGGAACTGAAGTCGACGATTACCCTCTTGAACTGGCTATGCGGGCAAGCGGTTTCCTTGCTTTGGTGACCACAGACTAGGCACAAAAAAGCCGGCACGAACCACAGGGTGATCTGAGTCTATAAGTAAGGAATAGAATGATCGGCAAACGTCGATTGATCCACGCCACCGGTGACCGATGACAATGTTATCAATCTGAATCCAATGCTGTGAAGGCGAAAGAGGGAGCCAGGTGAGCCGATGTCCCTTTTTATGACGAAAATTGGTCTTCGTCAGAAACTGCCTGTGATCAGAAGATACTTGGATGTTGCAACCTCCGATCTGCTGGGACAAAAAACCGGGCTCTGGTTTGATGTTCTGTTTCCGTAACATCTGCGGTATATTTCGGGTTAATCCAGGTAACTCCCGATAGAGCCCGTTTTTCGCTTCAGGGGAGTTGCAATCAGTGGGCGCACGCACACATACGACGAACAAACAACAACGCTTCAGTCGACTGCTACTGACAATTAAAGACCTCCAACTGAACTGTTCATAAGCGACGGTTGAACCGGATCCAGTCTAACGGTGCACGCTCCACTCGAATGCTCAAAGCGATCCCAATGCCAGCCTGACCGGGAGCGCTTGAAGTTGAATCACCGGACACCCAGAGAGATAATAAAGAGAGCGAGCTTGTATCTGGGCTACGAAGAGTGATCACGGAAGTGAGATCATATGTGCGCATTTTGCAGACAACATACATCTATTTTGAAAGTTTTAAAAGTTCCAGCTAGAGTAGTTTGTTGCCCTATCTAATTAGGCGTGCGAACACTGCAGGCAGCAAAGTGAAGTGAACACTAAGGTTTGAATAATGCTTGCAAACTATTTCTCCCCGTTTCAATAATGTCACTATCAGATGGGTCCACTGAGCTGCAGTTCTTCGTGATATCGTATCTAGTTCCTACATTGGAATGATGGAAGTTGGAAAAGTTCCCTGTAAAAGAATGCTGGAGGTATTTAAAAGATCGATAGTTTTTGGCTACTCACACCGCAAAAGGGGTTTTCTTTGGGAACCCTAACCGGAGCCTATGACTCAAAAGTCCCGCTCACAAGACAATGGGGGGAACTCGGAGCAGGAGCATACTCACCACTACTCATCGTGTACGAAGCAATGGATAGGGCGGCTCTGATTATCCTGCGTAACGACCGATGCAGTATAAAATTCATTGTGCCTGTACGATTCATTGAGGTTTCTGGACGGGCATTACCAGAGTCCACCCAATAATTGGGAGAACGATTAAGGTTCCCGACTAAAGCCTTTGATTCTTATAAGAACTTTTACGCTAGTTAGGGGGAGTGGTTTAGTGGAAGCCCATCTACTTGGATTATTCGTTCCTCCACCCAATTTTCTGACTGTTCCTCAGCCTGAATGAGCATGAGACTACTTCATCGGGCCTTTGCCCACTGACCTTCCAGGCATGATTGGATATTCGACTTGCGATAAGCCAACCTATACAGTTCGTTCGGTCATAAAGGCACACAAGCCGTCACACCACGTCAAGTTGCAGTCTCATTTTGACGGGTCGGGTACTTGGGGCCGTTATGGCTGGTTCTGAGTTGTTTATTTTAAAGCAGTAATGTATGATCCGGAGGTTCTTCAGCCAGTATCTATCAGCAAGCTGCTGTAGGTGGAGACAAAGTTATTTGGTGAGTGTGATAGACAAAATTGTTCTAAACATCTGCATGTACTGCGACCTTGGCCAAAACCTACCATTCCCAAGGCTTTGTATAAAGCAAATCGAGCAGTTGCAAGACACGCACCGCCAGTGCTCAAATACATTCCCTATCTTCAAGGACGACCAGGACGAATGGTATAGCAAAGTTGCCAAGCGATGAAGTGTCATACGGTGGAAAATTCCACACTGTACTTAGTCCATTAGTTCGGCCTTCAACTGAGAATCACACGTGACTGAGCAATTTTTGTGCAGAAACATGTTCTTTTTTCGTCATAGATGACCCCGGATAAAAGGAACGAGAGCGGTTGTCAGAGTCGTGTTGGTCCAGATCGTCAAAGTCGTGGAAATAGTCGATGTGGATCCACGGGGCAAGAGAAGATGCACGAGGATGAAACGGCTAAGACAATCATACCAATGTCCGATTCACCGGTACAGCCGGCTAAACTAGTTCGTCCGCCTTCAGCTAAAGGGAGTCGAGTCAGGAAAGAAGGTAAGGAATTCTTACTGTGATTCCTAGTATTTTGTTACTATACCCAACTGATGAATATATAATTTTATTAGCATACCCAAATATTTCACCTCAAATTAGTCCGGCGGTATGGGTCACAAGGCCACCAAATTCGTTGGTAAGTTAAGGGAAAGTGCACACTCATGGCCGGCTCATTTGTCTAGTTAGATCGATAATAGAAATAGCTCTATCCTAATGCAAGAAAAGCTATGAGCTTATTATTATAAAAATTATATTAGACGACTCAGAATGTAGGAATAATATTTTGCTTCTGAAAAGATATGTAAGCAAGCTTCCGGTTTTTTCCCTGATACCTTCTGAATATTTTGTTTGTCTGCTCATCATTGTCTATTTCAGTCTATTTCCTTGCAAACGATACTGTATGTCAGCAGCGACAATGGGAGCACATAAGTGGGCGATTATTAACTCTGGAAATTGAACTAAACCACATCAAAGCGGAGTGCAGACAGGGCAACAGATTGTTTTTCCTGACGTATCATCGATTTCTCTAAGGGAATAGGAAAGCTAACAAAAATATACCATTGATGGTTTTTCTCTTTCCTCCGACTATTTCACTTTCTACCAAATGATTTATATTCGCACCCACCCTTTCATATAAAAGCACAACCTATCGTTGTGGAACAAGAAACTAATGTGTCATTTTTTATTGGCAAAAGGAGAACTGAATCTTCATAACTAATCGAATAAATAATCCGACAAGGAAAATAGGATTTTTCGCACAAAATGACCCGTCATATATCATCAATGCACATCTAACGACCAAAAAACCATAGAAATGCTGAACAGTTGTTTCGCCCTTGCTTGGAATCACTGACGGCACATACGAGACTTTTCACCACGGGAATGGAAACCTAGGGTGAAAGATTGTAAATCAAGTATCGTGGCATCTGAGCTAGCTGGGCTGGCTCTCGAGGACTTAGCGAGCCTCATTGTATGATAGAGAAAGGATTTGGTAAAGGTTTTGCACTGCTTATAGCATTGCAAACACAGATGACTTCTCTGTGCGACGAAGACTTTGAACGCGATCTACAGAGGTTGGTTACTTGATTACCCTTAGCAGTCAAAAACTAAATGTTACACGGAATGTTGCACCAGCCCAGCGGCTTGGCGTTCCATACACAATAGTCAGTCCTCCGTACACATCCCATTTGGGTTGCTATGAGCGTACACTGCTGATGATTTCTAACAGGGCATTTCATGGTTGATACTACATCATCCGGAATGGTTGATTGATTCTCATTTCCGTTCGATACATCCTAATTGACCAATGCATTTTGGGTGCCGGCTTTTCCGACGCAAATCCGGAAACAGTTACCTTATAGATGTACGTTCTTAACGTCTGATCGAAATTCAATTCAGCTATTTGATGCAAATGTTTCTGATTCATATATGTCATGGTCAATTAATTGCTGCATTTGGGAGCCTCCGATTGGCCACGAATTGCTACCCGCAAGCGATGCCATTCGTCTTATATATAATGAAGTATTAAGATGAAAATAGAAGCAGATTACTTGGGATAGCAAAGCTCAGATCTTGTACACAAAATGGCTTCTCTTAATCTGAGTAATTTCTGTTGGCCAACTGCCGGGATTTCTTATCATCCTAATTACTCCCAGAATTGCTGTCAAAGAAAACATCGAAATGAATCAAGCACAACCCTGAACATTGCCATCAACAGGAAATAAGTTTCCGCTGGAGTAAGCCGTCAACACTTAGATTATATATGCCCATTATTCAGAGGAGCTTTAAGCAAACAACTCACCTTGAGTCAACCGGGATAATGTAATGACTCGGTTGTTTGACACGGTGCCATTCAGCCAGATTTCAGGTTTCAGCTTAGGCCAAGCAGATTTGCACTGTTGATAATCCTCGGGACGGTGTTTCCCATGCGAACAACCGACTATGATGTTATTACCGGTCGTTGGTGTTTTGTCTCTGATGATGGGTCTTACCCAACGGACGAAAATCGTCTGACGAATCGCCGCTCCGAATGGTTCACATCACTATTCACTGTTTTGCCATTTCCGGCTAGTAGTTGTTCCTTATCTTGATCATCTGTATCCAGCGATTAGGTTTTCGGTCAACCATTGTTACAGATTCTGCCACTCCCGTGGTGTTGTCTCTGTGAAATTTGGCTTTTTGAATAGTGGGATCAGAGAACGTCAGTAGATAAGTTCGCCTTTCATAATGCTTTACCAGGTTTAATTAGGACAGAACGTTTAAAGCCGACGATTTGTCTTGGGCCAACGCAGTTCGACCGTGATTGAACTATGTAACCTTCTAATCTCCACTTTCGAAGGTGTTACCAGGGGAGGTTAGAAAATTGGTTGGTAGGTTTAACGTTCAAAGGGTGAAGTAATAAATTGTTCCAATAAGAACAACGCATATTTTAAAACATGCATGACAGCACAATGAGATTGAATTTGCAAATTCTGCACCCAAATGCGGTCGGCAAATTTAGTGAAATGTGTCCACTATCAAAATCGATCGCTGTAAAATCTGTTAAACGGAATATGGTTCGTACTCGCCCGCAATATCATCCAGTGACTAGCACAAGTATTCAGTCACTTATTATTTGAGCAAGTCCGTTCTCCTCCAGTTTCTGCGCTGCATCATTTATTTTTGTGATACCACAGCAAGTGATCTGGTGAGCCACTGTGTTTTATCGCTTTTTACTGAATAATTTTGTCGAACCAACATGTCCGCACAATTTTCCATCTTCCCTTTTCCTCGAATTCGAGAATCTCTTAGTACAACACCTACATCACCTAGGTAACAGTTTTGGATGGAAAATATGCACACATTAAAGAATTTGCGAATTTGCGTTGGTCATAGATTAGGTTGTTGGTTTCCATAGAATTCTGATCGTTGAGTTTGGAATATGGATCGCAAACGTTCCATCCCACCCCGGGACGACATTGTCAGTGTAAGTGATCAGTTGCCCTTGAATGTTTAGGCTGGTCAGTTCAGTGACTAACGATAATGAAAAAGGTTGTTATTTTACACGACCTCCCAGATTACTTCGAAATTATGTCAGATGTATTTGGAATTAAGACTCTTTGAAGCTCTCATGTGGATCAATCATTTAATTCTCCTCCCCACACACCTGAGATATTACCTATCTCACACGACTGTACGTGTTTTAAGGCCTGGGTATTATTTGACAATTTCGAGCAGTCAATCACTCATAGGACCATTTCCAAGGTAGACATGTTTTTGCCTAATTCCGAACTATCCGGCGAAAATTCGAATCCTGTTGGAGAATTCTTAAAGTAATGCGGAAACAAGTACATCAAGTGAAACGTCTTTGTTATAAACCAATATAATAACCCACAATTTGGGTTTCGCATAAGCATCGATATTGTCTAAATGAAAATTTGTTGCGCACCTTCCTATTTCAGAAACTTTAGTCACACAGTCGGTGGGGCACTCGATACCTGAGGATCATAAATCCAGCGAAACAGTTGAGTAAGTCAAGTTTTTTGTTCCTTCCGTTCTGAAGATCGTTTTGTTCATCGGACGTATGATAGTACACAATAATTCTGAAAATGGAGTCACGAGGAAAACTCAAACCTACAGCCGGTTGTCTATTAGACCACCACATTAATATTTGTCTATCGAACCGATTAATCTCACAGGAAAAATTCTAAATACATCTTTGTTGCATCTGTTTGACTGAGCGCACTATAAGCTTCTAGAAGTACAGATTTGTAATCCTTACAGAATGGAGCATATTATCTTATTAACAGTCAATAGTGTTGTGTAAATAATTGGTCTTATAGCGGTAGTTTAATAACTCGCCAATGATTCACTCATCACCCAAGTTGCCAATGGAAATCTCAAGTCATCTTGAAGTGGATGAAAAAATAAAACAGAGTATCAACCATCAAATAGCAGAGTTAAAGCACATTGAATTCAAAAGCGCCGGTAAATTGTTTCAATCAGGAAAACCTCACAAAACGGGATTGTTTATTTAACTTGAGGTTATGCCAAACAACGTCAGAAAGCATTCATTGCTCATTAATGTTCTGATGCCACACGACAGGTCATACGGTTATTGATTTAATCTGTCCACGAATTAAATAACAGTCCGTGATTTCGTGAACCAGTTGGCCCTGTACATCGCCATTACTTCATTGCATTTTTCTGGGCATCCATTTAGAGACTCATGAAAGAAAATCCTCGCTCCTCGGTGTGTTACGTAGTCCACGGCTTTTTATACTCTAAGGTTAAGAAAGACATCAAGACCACCACATCCAACACTAACCAACTATACCTCCAACACATCCATGGTGTTCGATGAAAGCATGCAGACGCTGTGGTTTGTGCACAACTTTCTGCTGGTCTATAGGGATGGTTCGATGCAATTACCAGTATTTCACTATGGCCAGATGTCTGTACTTGTGCATGACTGTCTGCATAATATTGATATAATACGGCCGGAAGTATTTCTCAGTAACTCACACGTATTTGGCCCTAATGCTCATTCTTTAGAAGAGACGTTGGATTTGAGTATAAGTTAGTTGAGACATGTTTTACGCATGATCACGAAACGTCTGTCATGGTGCAAGTTGTTGTCTGAGCCAGGTATTGGTTTGAAGATGGGCTGCGACGGTCAATCGATGACATTGACGAAAACGTGTAGGGACCTTAGCCAGTGACCTGTCTGTTGTAGGTTGGGGTCAGCGTCTTCTCAAGAAATGGATGGAAACAAGAGCTCAATCGTCCTCACCATTATTCGTCTGCATTGAACAGCAAGGGCAACCTCACTGACCGCTGCCTTTCCCCAAGGTTACATGTTTCTTTAAAAAGAGTGGATATCCAAGGGGAACAGGGAGTGGACCTACACAGGTGGGAAAAGAGAAGAATGCTGCAGTAGCCAACACACGCAACATAGTCTAAATGTACACACGCACTCCTTCAATCATTCTGATTCGATAGAAAATGACAACCCGACCGCCACTGTTCACGGTTCACTGCTATAACCTTCAGTGTATCCAGCCAGCTAGGTGACGGGTCTTTTGGATCCCAACCAACAAGAAGTGAGACGTAAATTTTCTCGTCCCGCGTTGCCACGTCATATGTTGGCCTCCACATGGTCTTTTTCATTTCTTGGGAGGAACACAAAATAGGGCACAATATGGTAGACGAGTGTTCGCCGTATGCAACACGTGACCCAACCAATGTAGTCTACTAATTTTCTTAGGCTGAAATAAGGTATTCTGAGAGCCCCTTTCAGTGGCTTACTTCCGATCCGAATACTTCCTGTTCCATGGAGTTCTTGCAGTTCACTATTAAGTACTGGTTTTGTTTTCTCGTTTCGCGTAAATGGTGCTATGAGGTAGTAACCCAAAACCGAAGGTGAGTAGCACGTTGATGGTGGCAAAAGCTAAAACTGAATTGAATATTTCAGGAAAAAATCTATCTATGTATGTCAGCAGAACATAATTTGCATCGTCGAAAGTGTGCCTGTACGCTCCTGCTGAAGAATCTATTGAGAAATTTCTGATGCAATTTGCTAATATTTCTTGTTCTGTCGGTGTGACTAGACTTTCCAAACGAGGACAAAATGCGTCTAGATTAGATTTTGTCCTTGCCGTGTGCATTTTGGGAAGTTTCGTCCACTCATCCACATAATGCTCATAGTTTATGTATGCACAGTCTGTGTAGTCTTACTGACATGTTGCAGCGTTGACACCAGGCTTGTTCTCAAGCCAATGTATTATATATACATATATATATATATATAATCATTGTAACACTCACAATAAAAAAGGTCACGATCAATCTATGGTTTTTCCAAATTGATTTAAAGCTTCCTAGCCTCAGCTTCTCATACGTCTCCTTTTAGCAAAACCCTATGATTGTGGGTTGATTTGCAGGAACTAATGTTAAGATTTATCATTAATAAAGGCCTAAAAGCGTTCCTGTGTTTTCACCGGACCAACCTCATTGTCAGCACATTTTAAAACAAATTATCGGCCTTAGGGATTTCCCACACGGTAGTTGTTCGGTATAGAAACTCATCACCTGTGAATGCGCAATTAGTATCGTAGACTATTTTTGTTGAACAGCTTTACGCAGAGAGGAACGTGACTATTCCGTTATTTATGAAGGTGATATGCAGACCAAAGTAAATCAGTCGAAACCTGAAGACGAATCGGAAACGAAAGGCGGCGCCATTATTTTGAGCAGTGATAACAAAATAACAGTACGTACCATAACAGTAGTCAGATAGAGGGAACAAACAATGGCATAAGATTAATCGATCCAAAAACGTTCGAATTCAATGCACGCGCGTGAGCACAAATCGAATAGCAGAAAAACAAGCACTTAAGTCAATGGATCAACTTTCACGTGGATGCTATAATAAATACTGAGAGAAAGTATGAGCTAAATCATCACAAAGTCTCTTACCCCTCTGGAATTTTACCTGGATGAAACGCAACGACCTTTTGTTATTCAGCGTGAACCTAAATGCCGAGAGCACGTTCCGCAAGTATTCAGAACACCTAGGTATCGCTAGATAGCTCTACCTTTCAGAGCTACATCTAGTTCAAATTTTGGTTTATGTATTTCTGGATATTGTTGTAGTAATATGGTCTTAATGCATCAAACAGCGGTCATCCAGTAGAAAGAGATCTGGGCTTTATGCGTCCGGCCTCATCCAGTTAATCCCCTGGACGAATAAACAGCTTTTGGGTAGATACGATTTTCCTTGTCCGAATGGTGACAGTGGGTGATAGTCGATTGAACAGGTACACGCACTGTAATCTCAAAGATTTTTCAGTATACTAAGGTCGTTTGAACCGTGATCTGAAATGTTCACAACACTAGCAATCTTCAAGTCATTGATCTCTCGACTGACATAGGGTTCTGTCTTTCTTGAATCATTCAGGTTTTAGTTTCGTAAGCTTATTCTCCAAATTGAACGTTTTATCAATGAAACAGGCGTGTCGCCAAATCCCACATAACTATCACAAGATGCAACCCTGCAGTAAGGTTCTGTTGATGATAACTTGCAGCATCGAATGATATTAAAAGAAAAATCGTTAGATCATGAGCCAGAAAGACCAAATATGGGAGGAAACATTTAGATTGCAAGTCATTGAATGTTACATCTAGGCATATCTCGTTTGGAAATATCGTCCATTCCAATCTGGTTATTTAAATGGACCTAGCGAGAACAGTCCACCGATTGGAACTTTCATACTTTTTATCTAAGCTCTATGAATTGAATTGGACCTTCGCTCAGTAGCACAAAAAGATCCTCCTATTTTAATTTAGAAATTTTTCGGCCTTAGCAAGCATCAGCTCCAACATTCTCATGTGGAGCTATTTGAAAGGACTAGTGAAGGAGAGTGACCGTAATAAGTTCCAACTGGCTAATTATGACGCGATTCTTAGTCCACGGACATTCAATGATTGCGTGAACTCTACAACACCCTGGAGTTTAACAGAAACTATCACTTTTTCATTGAGACTACTGATAACGATGCTAGCTATTGCCCGGAAATAATATCAACTAACAACTGTTGGGCAGTAAAGTTAAATGGACGTGCAAGAATGCCAGTGTTCCACATGTGTACAGATTTAGCTGAACCTCGATCGCTAACCAATTGGCAACACATCAGTCAATTGATCCATGAAATACTCTGCACTTTGTCGTTATAAGCTTCGAATAAGAGAGGAGCCTCGAGAGGATCAAATCGGATCCGTGGAAGAGACTGGCGAGTAGTTCTCTAACATGTGAGCGGTGTGTTCGGTGTTCGGATTCTAAAACGGATTGTCTGTCGTACTCAGACAACCAAATCATTGACTGGCTTTCATTAGTGATCAGTTTCTGAATGATGAAATGATTGATTATTTTTAACTCATTCTGGCTGAAGCATGTGGAATTAAGAGTCCTGATAAGCCAGAGAAATTAAAGCAAGGGGCTACAGAAAAATAAATTACTGATTTTTACTTATTAACCAGTGTCCACGTGGATTCCCCTTTTGAATTGTTTGCTAAATTTTACACCTGTCGATAAGTATGCCCAATAGATCGCATCAATTTCCAATAACTCACCTGAACGGCCATAAAACTTCATGCCAACAATGTACTTTAGTAGAGTTCTTAATTTTAGTCGACAATTACTGAATGGATTAACTGTAAATATGCTCGGTAAGTGGGAATTTTTCCAAGAATCACAGTAATTTGTCGGATATCTAAAGAAAAAATTAGGTATTTTGATTTTTTCCAATTGTTTAGTTGGTAAACAACCGAGATAAGCAGTGGTATCGAGAATATGGCTAAGTAGCAGGAAAACATCCGATTGGTAAACTATGACGGGAACTAGCATATAAATCACTATTGATAATTAATATTGCAGGTGGCATAAAACTACATGATTCTGTTAAGATTTGTTGGACGCCCCATCGAATTACCGCAAACTGCTATCGCCCGATTAGTTATCACATCAGACCTAATGAAACCTGAAATGCTTTTGTGCTGCTGCATTTTCCGGGGCCATGGTTGCCGGCTTCCCAAACTCCTTCTCTTCCATGTGGTGGGCACTAGTGGTCGTGGGACGTACTCCTTTCAATACATTCCTATGTGAAACGTCATAAAAAAACTATAATGTACAAAATCATGGAAACAAATTCACAATCGAATGTAGTTGCTATGACCGTAATTTGAGGAATGGTCAACGAGTAGCTGGTGAATCACATTTCATCGTAGGTAGATTCTTATCAAACTACTTCCACAAACTGACCTCAAGAAGCCGTCGTGGCTTGATGCGAGAAGTTTAGTTTGTTGAATGACGGCCAAAAAGGTTAACAATGTGTTTCTACTGCTACGATTGCACTTCCGACAAACAGGATCTGCAAACGCTACTGGAATATTTATAAGCACAGTTGAATTCTCGACGCTTTTTTGGATATCTCGGTAAAATACTTTCTTCAAGTGAGCCGAACACAATGGTAGAACGACTACGTGCATTGTTTTCAGAGTCAGTCCGAAAATTTAGTTCAACACAATAGAAAAATTCACAACCCTTAAGGCTCTTCACTTCGCTAGGGACAATACCGTTCTATCGGAAGTCAGACCGTGAACACACTTAGAGAATTTGAGCGTCCATTGGACTGCGCTTCCCCGTAGGGTGTGACTTGAAATATTTCATCTTGGCAATCCTTAGGTAAAAGTGAATTTAATGTACACGTATCACTATGAATCTTCGATCCTTCTTATTGGTTCGGCTCGTGAAGACTTAGCTGGGTAATACGTCAGCACACGTCGGGCATCTGAGTTGAGAATTTTTCGATGAAATTGCAGCTTTATACATATCTGTATTTATTCATTCTGCATCTTAATTGGTTGTCATCTCAATCCGCAAGCGTCAAAACTGCCGGCAGTGCAGTGTAACATTAGAGTATCGGCATTGGAGAGTAGTGCAAAGAAGGTTGATAGTGGCACGAGATTTGATTCGTATGGGAAAAAGACCATGGTTTTACCTTTGCAAGTCGTGTAGTGTAAACGATACCTCACCAGAAACATAGTTTGTCGCATTACCACATTGACGTCGTTCTTGAGTAACAGCGTATTACTTTTCCAAATGTTCGCACTCCAGTCAGTCAATCGTGGCTGTAGATCAGTATCGTCGGTTCCCACTAGCTCAAGGGAGAACAGCCAGGGTGAACCAACACAAAATCTCGTTTTATTAAAGGTAATCACTGCCTATTTACGCTTACGGGGCTTGGCATTACTTCATCGGTTGTGCGTGTCCGTTTCGTCTGGTGTACTTCACCTGACTTAGTTCACGTTGTTTTGTTGTCGAATCCAGAGTGCCTATCCTGATTGGTTATCACAACTCAGAACAAGACGTTCAAAGTCTGCATATCAGTATTCCTTCCTTTCAATCCATCCACTGTGCCAGCTGGAAGCCAACGGGACAGCAAGGTTCGATTCATTCTTGCCATCTGTACTGGCTTGATTTGGGGCACGAACGTATTGCAACTACAGCTACGTCTTCATTGTGATTTGTCTAGCACTGTCCAGACAGCTGTATCACACTCAGTCGCAATGTTGGTCAAACTAGCATGCCCTGACAATTGTAACTTACGAAACTATAGTTTTTCTCCATAAATATGAGAACAGGAGTAGATTTGAGAACATGGTAGAAATTCAGTGTTCTATACAGTCTGGCGGCATAACGGCCACAGAAAATTCACGATGAAATGATGATATAAGGAAAGAATCTGCGAGTGATAACACCTAACCTACAAACAATGTCCATTTATTTCCTCGTCGTCTCGTTTTGTCGTTCGCTTTTGCCACACTTTCCATGCTACTTGATTTGCACTCACAACTCGGCTGGATGTTTAAATATGAATGTTATTTGAATAAAGGGGAGAAGTGACTGACTCTGTATGTGACCTTTGACTACGTGAGTGGGTACTTCTTAAAGAACTGAAAATTCTCAAGTTCATCAAGCTTACGAGGTATGATCTTGCTAGATTGGAGGTCGGCGAATTTCCCTGGTTTACTGCTGAATATTGATCCATCCAAAAATCAGGTTGGATTCGTCCTTATAAAATTATGCACAAAGAGAATAAAATTCTCCTAAAAATTATTGGGAAAGCACCACAATGTGCTTAAGACTTCTACACGGGTCAATGAGCCGCTCCATTGATGATTGTTCGTATGAGTGAGCAAATGGTTTTCTACGAATTGCGGAAAACACTTCTCAAAGGTTATGCAATGGCCTTACCGGTTACATTTTTGGACCCGATACTGCCTTTGAAATCGAATTAATTCGCTTCCGTACCCGTCACACGAGACCCGACCATCTCATACAGGGCTTGCCGTGTTGCCAGACGTCCCATGGTCGTTGTATCCGGGATCAATTTACCGGCGACGGATACTGTTTTTTCTAGTCTCTTTTCAGAGTATTTGGATAACTGTTTTTCTTGTCACAATTACTAATACTGTCAACCAGTCGACCAGTATTTTACATTCTTTGGTGGGGGAGGGCATCAAGTGGCATTGTGTTTAACTCAATTCTTGTGTCGATTTAGGGTGCTTAGCTTTCACCATCAAACTTTTATCACTTTCTCCCACTTTGCGTAGGCCATGCTTATTCTTGTTCTAGTCAGTCACAAGGCCAGTAAACATCTTAATGAACCGGCAACGGTCAATCGGCCAAAACGGTGGCACCTGAACGTGAGCTTCCTGAGTTCGAGTCCATATTCCGCCTGTCATTTTTCCATTTCAAGGCTCTCTCAATGGCCGAGGTCATTTTCCTGAAAATGGGTCTCGACGTTGTAGTAGCATTAAAGGGGAGGCAAAATACAAGACAACATAGAACGCATGTACCAGTCTGCATTTGTCGATGCCTTTTTTGTTGATAAGTTTTCCAAGTAGTGTGACTAAATTCCCTCTGCCGCTTGGTTCACTACTTTTTACTTCAAATAATGTATTCTAAACAGCTGCCTACTAGTACATTTTTAGGTGCGAACTGTTATGATTCTTTTGTATTCCAGTGTAACGCGTGAGAACGGATGTATTATACGAATCAGTTTCAATCTTTCACCCAACTTGTTAAATAAACAAACTGGACTTATCATGATTTGTTGAAATACATGAGTACATTTTGAAATTTATCAATGATAAATCGGTAAATGTGAATTACTGTTCTTTTTCCAGAGCCCGTCTTGCGCCACCTCGCCCTCGAAAGTCAATGGAACCGGGGTTGGACGAGCCACAACCGTAAGTAACCATATGTAGTATCACGTGGGTAATTGAATTGGTAGAACAGAGTAGATATGCTATTATATGCAGCTGAAGCAGAATGAACAGGAACATTTGAATAGAATATACATAAATGAGGGACAAATTAGGAAGACGGAGTAAGTGAGCGACCGTGAGGTTGCCATGGAAAACTCTCACAAGATGAGATGGATAAACCTGCTTTGAGGAAAAATACCCATGGTAACGAAAGTGCCGGGTAAATTCCTTCCCCTCCCTCTATCGGCAACGCTCTCGCTGACTTCATGGTGCATTTTTCTTTTTTGTTCACTCCAAATCTTAATTCTTTGGTTCAGATGTAATGGTTAAAAATATTTAGAATGAGACAATCTTGATCGTCCGTTCGAGAGATGGATAAGTAATGACACGTTGCTTATGATTGTGATTGCTGAGCTCGGTGTTTTGACTTAGAAGACAAGCTGAACGATCAAAGCTTCACAAAAACCAGCCACCTGAGCTGCAACACAAAAATTTTGTAAACAATAACGTTCATCTTCCCATCGACTGATTTGTTTCTCACTAGGCAGCAGCCTTTTTGTGGTTTTTTACAAATATTCCTTTCATAATGATGTCAGTATGCACAGAGTACCGTGCTTATGACTTCCTATTTGATGTCCAACTCACCAATAAATAGTCTTATGTCAGTCACTTGGCTATTTCATTGAAAGTTTTATTTACCGCGAAATACGGTAACGGAGGGTGCTTATAAAACTCACATACTGAGTACTCCTCACGACCGTCAGTCACAGAGTGCTTGTTTAAATTCATATAGGATCGACAGCATGAGGACGTTCGATTGGATGGTATCAGTCTGACCTTTATCGATGTATACATTGTTTTCCATGTAAAAGATTATATCTGCTGTTTTTCATGACTACGGTTTCATCCCATTCCTCATGGTTTCAGTATGTCAGGCGTGCCAGGGCCTCGAACAACTGGTCTGATTATACCGGAGACACAACAAGAGTCGGACGATGATGACGACGCCCAATTTGTGATAGAGGAGACCGTGGGCGGAGATACTGGACTAATGGTTTCCGAATCACCAACCACTCAAGACCAGCCGTCACAAGAGCATGGTAAGTAAGACTTCTCAGGACTGATCAAGCCTTACTAATGCACTTCTTTTCCCATTAAGCGTTTCTTTTTCAAAGGGATTTAATAAGTTGGAAAATGAATCATTTCTTCAGCACGACTTGGCAGGCATTCTCCTGGTGTGTACCCCTTATGGGCGCGTTGGAAACTGTGAAGCAACAAACAAGGCCTACTGTTAAATAAGATCATTGCTTCATGTTTTCTTTCGAGTGAGAGGTGTACCGAATTTCTCGGTCACGGTCTCTACTGGAACCCCCGGACATCGTTGGACGTCTGACTGGAATCGACCTGGTGGGATAAAAATTGGACTATGGAATAGCGGCTCCAAATGGCTTGCGAACGCCGCGTTTTGTCATGTTGCTTCGCTGGCCAAGAACTCTAAGAAAAACCCTACTTCAGCTTGGTGATCTGCCTAGTACCACCCCTAAAGATGAACCAGGGACGGAGGGGTGTGCCAGGGATGGCATTTTGGTGTAGCCTACACTGATGCCTCATATTCTTTTGTCTTTTTTTGCGTTGTTCTTCTCTTTGGAGGTGAATCCGATAGAAGTTGACCTGTGACCGGATTTTTGGATATGTATATATGATTTAGTTTTGATAGATCACAAATAGTTGCTATGCGGTCGAAGATGACACCCTAAATATATGCCACCAGAATGTAATTTGTAGCGTCAGGATTGTGCATGGAAACCCTTCGTTGAAGAGCCCACAAAAGCATGACAACTGCGACTCGTTGGTAGCTGTTTGTCAGTTGGGCTGAGCCAATCTTAAGAACGAAGGCAGAATGCCACCAGAGTATACATATGTATATATATATAAACATTACAAGTAATATCTTGGTGAGTGAACAAACTCTGTAGACTCTTCAACGAAGAGCTTTCCTGCACACTGCTGACGCTAAAAATTAGATTCTGGCGTAAACAAACGCAAGGACGTCTGGACAAAAGAGTACCGGATATGCATACATGAAGAGCGGCAATAATCGCAAAGCCGCAAATTTTGTTCCCTCATCCAGATACTAACTACAATTTATGTATATACAGATTCGATTCTGGTGAAATATATATATATATATATACGTATATATATTCACAAACAGTGATAACTTCCGAATGTAGATTACTACTATCAACGAAATTCACTAAAATTTAATTTCGATCATTCACACAGTATGGAATAGTGATTTACAAGTATCACCTGTAATTTTTGGCAAATGATAGTGTGAGAATGAATCATTAATGTGCGGAAAGTTAATTCTGTTCAAAATGAGCCTGAGATGCATCGAAAAAGGTTTCCACAAAAAGATGATTAAATTGCCAATGTCATTTGGATGCCATTCAATGTTGATAAGGTACAGTTGTCGGTTCAACCATCAGCATTCTTTTTCAGTACAGAAAAAATCTACTCGACATCTTACCTAGATTACGACCCAATGACAGATAAACCTGTGACAGAATTGCTAAAACGTACAGGATTCACGGAGTTTCTGCTCCACATCTTCAAAAAGCAAAAATCACATTTATCGGTTTAGGTATTAAAGTTAAACTGAGAATATTGTTTAGTAACTGATATTCGCGGACGTTCGTCGTACGTTTACTGGCCAGATTGTATGTGCACCGACGCAGTAGACCAGTGTCCGCAGTTATTTGGCACGTTCTGTGTAGCTCTGAAACAGCCATTAATCATTTGGCTGTAAATTTGTTTGTACGGGCTAAAGAAAATCTCACTTTGTTTTAAAAGTATGCTTCACTGTCAGGTGCAAACCAAAAAAGGGCTTCAGTATGCAACTACGTTTCGAGGATCTATACCAAGGTGCCCACATTTATAGATGTTTAGGCGTATTCGACATGCCTACTCGTGAAAGCCGTATGTCGTCTAACGCTAACGAACGACGGCGTTCATGAATCTTACATACACTAAATGTGCAACGTGATCAATACTTTTACGGTCCATATTACCCTGGTTTATATCCAGTCCCTGTAGTTGGACTCATTTAAGTCTGTTGAATCGCAAACACATTCCATAGAAATTGTTGCGGCAATAATGTTTTTGCTGGTAACCATTTAATCAATATGAATTAAAATGCAGTCGGTGAGAATCGAATTCCTAATTAACGGTGTAATTGTGCATTTCTCAAAGCGACAGGGGTAACTGACTCAATGATTAGTACTGTCTGCATGTACCAGTTTACATGCTGATTGCTCGGCCCTCTTTGTAAGCAGGACATGGGGCGACATTTGTGTGACAGACTGAGTAAGCATTTCCCGTGTATACTCAAAAAACATTTGGAAACCGTTTCGAAACGGAAAGATTATCTTCTGAGTTATAAACAATCCGACCAGCAACATCTGACCGGAAAGAAAAGGTGTTGTGTAGCTGTATTACTGACAATAACTAGCTCGCAAGTATGGCATGCAACCCTATATATAAGACTCGTAACTCTGAAATGTGACAGAGAAAAATTAATGTATTCAACCAAATGGAAAGTCCGAATGTTAGGGGTGCACGGAGTAACCAAACCTCAGATTAAAGTGCCTGAAGCAATCGGTCAACCAAAAATTAACGAACCCTACAAGGAGACCAATCAGCTGAATGCCTCGTTCTGCATGGATCAAAGTGGACGAACTTTCAATCGAAATCCCAATGCATTCTCAACCAACTTGGTAAACTCATATAATTCAGTCGCGGTCAGGTTCCACGAGACAAATACGATGTCGGTCGGATTTGTCAGGACAACAATCAATCTAAACAGCTAAAACAAATAGGGTTATCAACCGGAATGCATTCTTGGTTTAATCTTGTTCTAATGTTCGAAGTATTTATCTTCTCCCCTTTTTATTTGCTTCCATCAAATGCCTCGTTATTCAGTTCAGTCTTGTCCTAGGCCTTACTTAGTTCCCGATCTGGTGGAAAACAGAATTGTACTGATTGCCATAAACACATGTAGGCATTCGACGAAATGTTCCAAACCACGTTGCAAACTAGTGATGGATAAGTATTATTTTCAACGTGTGAAAGGGTATTTTTTCTCATTTGTGTTTGTGCATTTAAATTCTATTAACAGTAAACTGAGAGGTTATCCAAAAATGTCATCACAATGATCGGTTGGTGTTGGCCGTAGCTCAGATTATTAGCTTTCATGACCTCCTACTTTGATGTTCAGATCGCAAACATTTCAGCCCTACATGGTGTCGCCTTGGTTTGTGGTGAAACGTTTGCGATCTAAGTCCCAAGCCGAACGGTGTAAGCCTCTTGGAAAGGTGCTTTCAGATTAGCGAATAGTGATCACACAATTCTAACCTAAGGTGAGTGAGGTTCAAGGCAAATCGAAGGCTAAGATGAACGAATTTTTGAATTCCGTTTTTGCTTTTAATGTTCCATACGCAATCCACATAGGATACAGAATGGTGTTGTGCATATACATTCTGGAGGAAATTTTGAAACTTCGAAATGAAGGACCCTGCAGCAGGACTGAACGGACCTAAAGCCAAGCCTTGATGTCGCAGGGGAAGGATTGAACGGAGCAGATTAGTTCTCCAATTTGGAGAGTGAAATCTCATCAATTGGTTGAATACCGGATGAATTGTTCTCACGTGTGGAGAAGGACTGGTTAAATTTTGTCGGTTTACATCTTCTTTGTTTGCAATGAAGTGATATCAGTTTAGCGACTAAAGGTTGAGCGTTTGCTGCAAAAATTAGATCGCTCATCTTGCGCATGAAGTTGTAGTCCTATTAGAATCCACGAAAGCCTTCCAAGAAGTAGCTAAAACCACTAGGTGATATCAGTAGTTGTTACTATCACTGTCGGATGTATTGAAATGCTCTTATCTACAATTTCTCTATTCCTTGCCTTGAGTTCTTGCTACTATGGTTCGTCCATTTAGTCTCTTTGCTTTGAGTGAGCAAACAAAATGAAAATACATTCATGACTCTTGGCAATACCAAACAGGGAGCTCAAAACCTTTGAAGAGAATTCAAACGGTTGGAAAAAGCTCCTTGCTTTTTGAATGAGTTGTGTCTTGCCATGTTTGCCAAACCTCGGTTTAGCATGATAAAATGTGCTGATCGAGTAGATTTGCCAAGTCAGCACCAAAGGGGAGAGGTGAAGGTTACAAATAACTACTACTTAGCTGCCATTTGGTGCTTTAAAATGCCGTTTCCAGAATTCCTGAACAAATGTCTCGGTGAAATGCAGAACAAAGTGGAAAGAACTCGGCTATCGAAAAAATCTGATTATGGTAAGCAGGAGCATTGAAAACTCCACGGGTTTCCCCATGCGAATAGACGAATGTTTCTGATCTTTTGAAGTATTTTAGTGAACGAATCCAACGTGATAAATAACAAACCTTTAAATCAATGATAATGTAAGTTTGCCTTTTGTTTTTAAACAATGCCGAGTCAGTGATCAGAAGCAGAAGTTTGCCACTATTTGAAACATTCTGTCAGTCTACGAAATGGTAAGCAAAAATGTGAAACCTTTTGTCAGAAATATTATATGAAACGATAAAACACCGCGGGGTCTTCAAACACGAATAAGTGATCAGCAAGACAGTTTTGCAATTCTAAGAGAAGTCTACCGTTATGAAATGTTTTCAAGAGGAATGATTCAATTTCATCACGGATAATTGCTTTTAGACCGTTTAATTGTAACTTGCTCCTGCAAATCCAAACACACAAACTATTCCGGTTTTATCAACTTATAGTGTTAATAGTTGTGCTCCGGTTACCAGTGTTTTCGCGCCCGTGATTATTGTCCCATCACAAACGATTTATAACACATTATAACCTTATCTCTTGTCACGTCAATCATTTAATGCAAGGTCTGAAGCTGTACTCATAATCGAAGTGCGCAGTACTCGAATATCGGGTCACGTCCCCCAACTTTCAATGGCTATTGGCTTTGAAACTTACAGCTGTTCTCAGCTCACATTGGCGCATTACATCTACCAACAACGCGGTGTTATTAACATTATATCATTCACAAGTAAGACCAATACGTGGCGCATGGATTTTACGATACACTCCTTACGTGATTTGGTCCTGATAACTGCCGGAACTGTTTAAAGACAGGCGATTCTGTTTGTTGACTAGTTATACAAATTTCATGTTCACCTGGAACTTCTTTCCGACCGTTTTCTAGAAATATAACTCTGCTTGATATTAGAACACTTTCTGTTTTACGTCTGCTATTTTTCGATCAATTTGTTCATCACAGACAATTTCTATTCATGAGGTCGTGGTTTTCTTTCCAAATGAAATTCAAAATATCTGTCGTGATTTTCTGCAAATGGCACATCGAGGTTCGGTGTATTTTGTCTATTTTCATTAATAACCGGTTTTACATGAAGCATTGACATTGTATTTGATGGCTCCATCACGCGACTAAACGTCAGGGGTGATTTTTATGGTTTTGTCTCTTTCTTATTACCCATTTTACTTACCGATTTCGCAGGAAGTCTTGTGAATAAAATGCTTCAATCAAAGCGGGAGCTTGAGGGTGGAAGTTTGATTTCTCATTCCTCTAGGGACACACAGGTAAGTATTTGTTTGATTAATTCTTACAGGTGGATATTAGTGGTACGTTTGGTGTAAATATTTTGTTCGTCTTGAAGACGTTATATTTGTGCTTACTTGTACGGATATGTATATATAATGTCGCTAAAATTTGAGCTTAGATTATGATCTAAATGCCAATATAAGTAATCAGAATCCCGTAAAAATCAACAAACCTAGCTGCAATCAACGCCAATTTTCAAAATTATTAATACATCATATGCAAAATAAATGAACATTTTTCCCGTCATTTTTGCAAATATGGACCTCCAAGTAGTCCCCACGAAATACCAATATTTGTGGCGTCACTTAAATCCCGAAAAACGTCTCACGAACTCGCTATTTATAATAGGAATTTTTACTGGATCTGGTTTAATATTGTACCTCCGAGTTCATAATTACCGGCTCAGTTGATTATTTGAACCGGTATTATTCTTATCACTGGTTTTGCTGTTCCCATGCAACAATCCATATAGGTTTCAAGTTTTTCTCATTGAGAGTGAGTCGATCATGCACAACACACGACTGTTCGTTTTACGGACGGTCCGAATATCTGTTCGAAGCAGTGCAACTGCCGATCTAAGCCGTTCTTTCCTTTGATTCCACCACCCCCACCTCCTTCAGTATCGTATCTAATTTCTTACCCTGTTGATTTCCGTCATCAGAACTATATGTTAAGAAAAGAACCGATGACTGATCTTTGTTCGTCACAAAGTTCCATTTTGATTTCTTACGCATAGAATACCTTCTATTGTTCTCATATCTAGGTAGTATATTTTTGGTATTAGTTTCGTTAAGGATTCCTGGCTTCATTTGGTGAAAACCGTTAAAAGTAGCGAGGCACCTTTGCAGTGTTTTAGCCAGTCAGGATAGGATTTCTCGTAGATACTTCGGGACAGGTCATGTCAAAAAGTTTCGTTGTCACGATCAATTACGATGGACTTTTGTTACTTTGACTCTTTAATTCAGCGTTCAGAACGTAAACATGCTGTTCAACCAGGTGTTAATAATATGTGAAATATGGGGGAAAAAATAAAATGACAAGTTATTCGAAGAAAACTTGCATTCGATGTGTACCTTGTATGACAGAATCTGTAAGAAAGTCAGTTAGCCACTTACGATGCCTCATCAACGGGTTTTTGGCTGAAGGTAAATCGAATTAATGTGTCACTACTCCAATAGAAATTCATGGGCAAACATTCAGTGCATCTGAAACGTCTAGCTACATATCCCACACTAAACTTGGATAAATGTATGTTGAGAAAAATGATCTGCACATTTTCAAGGAAGTTAAATTCAGTATCGCGTTCACTTGTCTTGTTACTCTAAAATCCTGCCTGAAAGCTTTTCCGGATACAGATGAGTTTAAACGCGATTCTTAGCCAAGACAACGTGGAACCAGAGAGGCTAAAGACCATTTAGCTCAAACTAATTCAAAATTAATCGGCATAGCTTCGATAATTGCTTGACGCGATAACAAGAACAGAGTAAGTCGCTAAGAAATCAGTCATCCAACAAGCTGGTTTCCAGTTATTCTTCTCAGAGCCAGCAGATGCTTTGCTAACCAATGCGTTTTTCGAACACTTTTTCTAGAATTGTTATATGGGATTTCCCAGAAAACTAGTTATAATTTCATAATTTTATCATATTTCACTATGATTCACCCAACAATATCAAATACTGCCTAATCATTAAAGTCACAAGGCCACACCGCATGCGCGACTGATCTTTTTGTGAATGATTAGTTGTACTTAATCACCACTCTAGGATCCTGAGGTGAATCCTAATGCGAAATTTTAAGAGAACCACTTTGTAAAGGTGGTGGGTATTGACTCGTCATAACATCCACCCAGATCAGAGATGAACACAGCTGCGATGGTGATTATGTCAGTCAAAAAACCGAGCAAAAAAGCCGCATGAGAAAGTCGATGAGTGTTGAGGGACCGAATTAGCCCGCAGAATAGTTGATCAATGAATGTTGCTCATGGAAGACTAATACATGCTATTTGGTTTCAGTTGACGTATGAACTTTTCGTCTATTCGACTTGGTCTTTCTCACTGGAGTTGGTGAGAACTGGAGATAACGACCGTGAAAAGAATCGATTGAGGATTTGAGGCCAAACCAGAGCAGACGTCTCATCACATTTTCTGCCGTACTAATCACTCTTTGCTAAACTCTCCGAGAAGGCTCTTGGCAATCTACCGAAAATCAGCACTGCAGGATATAACGCTTTTCTGTCACCCCGCTACAGATCACTGCTCAAAGCAAAAAGCTACAGTACGGGGGACTTTTGTCGGAGTCAAAGACGTTCCTAACAACCTTACAAAACCGGGCTGTTTTAAACGGTTAAGTAAAAAATATTCCAAGATTCGCTTATCTCCAGTGCCTGACTCACCATTGAAAAACTCGAAATCTAACGATGGAAATCTTCTGTTGGGAAGATATGTCAATGGTTACATAGCGGTGATGAAATAGAGAAAAACTGTCAGTACGCATTAATATTGAATCTGTAAATGCCTTCCCATTGCCAAGGTCAACATTGTTTGTTCATAAGCATTTGTTCTTGAGCCCAATCGGTTGTCTTCTGTGGTTAGTAAAATTTTGTCACTCGGTTACTTTCACACAAAATGCATAGACTATTTTCTTCAAAACGATCACAGGCATTGGGCAACGTGGACGAACTGACCAGACAACGAGAACGGGCGCAAATTGAAAAAGAAGTGGCCAAGCTTAGTGCAACATTGCAATTGCTTTCCAAATCCGCTATGCCTTTGGGTAAACTGATGGACTACGTTCAAGAAGATTTAGACAGCATGCAACAAGAATACGAGCGGTGGACAAACGAGAATCAAGTTTTGAAAGTCAGACTACGCGAGGAAGAAAGGTTAGTGTTCTGACGTAAAGCGGATCCTTGATTGCTACCAGTAAACATTATACAGATAGGCTTATTCTGAGATCGAACCAGCCTAATATTTAGCAGTTTCCAGTAGCAGGTGATTCAGTGCGGTTCGCGAAGGACTTTTCACACACTGTCAACTCCATTTTCATTATGAGGAAACGAGGGAAGTATTATACAGTTGTTTCATCCTTGTTGGTAATCATCAGCAGTGCATATCCACCGTGTGTTCGTCGGCCAGTAATTCGTTCAGAGCTCATGCCCCATTTCCGATCCGGTGGATTTGCTCACAATGACGAATCAGCTACGCGGTGGCTTTGTGGTTTTTTACATAAACATCTAAACGTTTGTATTACACGATATTTTCACTGAAATCTCTTAGTTCGTCCCCTGGTGATCATCTAGGACTGACCGTTTGTATGTAATTTTATCGCGTGGTTTGTGTTTACAAGACTTCCGGTCTTTTTAGAAGCCGTCGAAAATCTAATTAGATGCAACCAAATTTCGTTTTCAACGGCGAAACAGGACGATACAAGTCAGTATTGTTCTATCCACTTAGGCTTCGGTGCTTATAACCAGATTTTATGTCGCCTGTACACACCGGTCAGTCTTAGTGCTGTCGATAATTACTTTGGAGGTACATAATTTTGACTGACAATAACACTTTTTCCCAATGCGCCCTTTTATGCACTTCTATGGGAGTGAATAGTCGATATGAAAGAAATGAAATAGTTGATGGAAAGGAATCAAACAACCACAGGTGCGTTCGCATGTATTCTAAATTGAAAAATTGACCGAGGTAAATAAATTTGGTTGGGCAAACAAAGTCGATCTGCGTTGTCAGCTGAATAATCTCTAAGGTAACTCGCTACACGGGTCATGATTTCCATGCGTAAAGTCAGGATAAAAACAACACGGTTCCTGTAAATGCACATTCCAAGGGAGAAGAAGCTTGCAGATAAAGTGAACTTGTGAATAACCAAAGGCCTTGCAACGTACTGGATAGCAAGATGTTTGTAAATTTGACCAATATTAGTCATCTTGTATGATCAAGTCGATCGGAAAATCCTTGTTTGTTTCACTTCCAAGCGGTTTTAGAAGGTTTACGGGACGAACTCTTTTGATAGGCAAA
Source organism: Fasciolopsis buskii (assembly GCA_008360955.1). NCBI lineage: Eukaryota > Metazoa > Platyhelminthes > Trematoda > Plagiorchiida > Fasciolidae > Fasciolopsis > Fasciolopsis buskii. The sequence continues at coordinate 45,437 of LUCM01002654.1, read as the reverse complement.
TCAACGATAGTTACGATTAAAGTGATGCCATCCATAATTTTCGGACACTGGGAAGGCGGTGATGTAAACAGTTGGTCACGTCAGATGCCTATTCATACATTCTCGACTGTTGTTTTGGGGCTGATAAACGTATCAGCTTTGATATTTATAGAGAGTTAGGATGAACGCGGAGTTGTATCGTTTATGTTGCTGTAAGGGTAACAATTATGATTGAGTGGCTTCTCTTATGGAGAATAGTTCCGTCACAATTTTCCCTATTCCCAACACGTGCGCAACATCGAGTTAGAATCCCCATCGGCCTCGAACAAAGGCGTCATTGGATTAATGAAAATGAAATAATGGCTTAAGTGTTTAAGACAGTGTCCATCACCCGTGTGATTTCACAGTGGAAGAGGCAGTGGATGATCAGGAGAGAATCGCGTTTTGTGAAGATACAGTGTTATGCCTTGTTTTCAGCATGGATCACATGAAAAGAGTGGTTTTACTCATCCTAAGGATTGTTTCTTCAACACAACAGAAATGTATTGAGCCCCCCATGGTTTTACTGAAAAAGGATCGCATAATTTGAAATTTTGGACAGTAGAGTTCTAGTTCAAACAACAAACCAATTTCCCCCACTTTCAAGTTCAACTGGCACATTATAAGCTTTGAAAATTTCAAGAATATAAAGCAGATAAAAGTCATTCTCTAATAGACGAATATTAGTTCTGATTCGCTCTGTATATTGAAATACCTCAACGAATGACCGGCTCATCAGAAAATAATGACGAGGTCGGTGTGGAACGATAATTCATTTGGTATTTTATCACCGAGCTATTGTGCTGAGATGCAAAGATTTGTGTGTGTGTGTGTGTGTACTTAAATTTCAACTTCAAAACGTTTGCTGCCCATCATCTCGTGAGGTATTTGAAAATAAAGTGAACAATGTTTAATGAAAACAACCTGCAACCATTTGAATTATAATTCAGTCATCAAGTTTGTCTTTTTATAACTAGACAATTCAAATATCAAGTAAATTGAGTGAGTCAGTTTCAGTGTGAAATGAGATTCCAAATAGTAAATTATCTTTCATTCGCGCATATTTCGCCAAAGCCATATACTATAAGACTGGCATAGGGTAAACGATTTACTTCATTTTCTTAGGTTGGTTGTGATTTTCAGTGTGAGCACACGTTTGCAGATAAAACAAGCATCAAATTATGATTTAATTGTCGGCAGCGTTCAATTAGTCACGTTTATTGGCTTTATTGAAAAGGTTTCAGATTTCAACCCTCTCGATGTTGGTCAACTTCCCTACTTAGTAACACTTGGTCAACCCCATCCCATTTCCCAAATAAATAACAATGTTACAAACTGAAGTTTGCCTCTGCTCGTACGAAAATGTTGACCGTCGATAGTCAAGCGATCAACTTCATGGCGGTTCAAATTGAATGTCCCTAATTCTAATCCCCTCACCGCCTGTCAACTTCCCCACTTGGCGGCCTCCTTTTGGCCCCGATTCCTCTGCTGAATGAGAACTACACTGTTGGTCCAGTCCTGGGGGAAGGAGTAAGATAAAAGATAATATACTGCGATAACATTTGGTTGCCACTTTTCTATTTCATAATAGCCAGGAAGTGTATTTCCTAATCAGAGGTTTTGTAGTCTTCATTCAGGATCGGTACATATCAACGGATTAACTCCGGTGATGTGACGACAGGATTACACTGAATAGTCGCAGTAATTAACGTCCGACCTCGGGTACTGTTGGTCGTTCAGTCGCATTAAGTCGAACATTTGTGCGACCACAGTCCATTTGCAGTCATCTTTGATTTTCCATAGTCTTCTAGGAAAACACTTCGAATGACTCTTCACTCACTTTCAGCAATTAAATATAAATTGGAAATAGATTTCATAACACGTTATTTGCCTGGACCATATTTGGAATTCAAAGTTTGTAGTTCAATGTGGAAACGTGAAATTGTCCTCTGGCTGCGAGAGCCCACGACGGCCGTCGATAAATGGAAGCATTATCAAATGTGATAGAAGTTTCAATTTCCGGGCAATGCAATCCTCAGATCGACAAGATCGAAAAAATTCCATACGGATCCAAGAATGACTTTGTAATTCGCTTGTTCACACACTTACGACGCTGGATATGAAGCCTCCCACGCATCGAAATACAAAGCATTTGTAGTCAGGTTAGACATTCAATACTAAAACAGAGTTCTGCTATATGATTTTCAATCTATGATTCACATCGATCAAGTTCGCCAGCCACCTTATTTTTTTTGATTAGCATAATATGACGAAACAGCAATTTACTGCACTCGAAATCATTATTTTTTGAGTGCAACTCATTGACTTTTGTGGCGTTGTTTTCGACGGGTCGGAACACAAGCCCCATTAGTGTATCCGTGTAAAACGTGGTTTTATTTATCAAATTGTTTTCGATCCGCGTGCTACTTATTGGTGACTTATGTTCCTCAGTGATGTATAGTTTATCGGTCAGTGAAAAACTTTTTCCGAGATGTTGTTTTTCAATTATTTATCCAAGCAAACTGACTTTGGAAAGGCATCAACAATTGTTACAATCGCACACAATACTACTTTTGTTATCGCCGAAAAAATTAGTCCCTTGCCAGGAACAATGTGACTAAAAAATCCCCCCCTCCTCCCACCTGCGATAGACTGTTTTAGCTCGATAAAACACTAAGACTTTGATGATCGCAATGTTTAACAGACGCCGACTGCTACATCTGTATTCATCATCTTCGTCATTATCGTTAGGCATTAAACAACAGGGTAAGCCCCACCAACCACTATCGTCTCCCCAGAGTTATGAAAACGAGTAAGTATGCTAGGGGAACGGGGAGTAGACCTGAACAGATAAAAATAGAAAATAATGCCACTGTAGACAACACACACAGAACCCAGTCTAAATGTGCTAACATATTTCTTCAATCATTCTCGTTCGACAGAAATTGACAGATAGATCGCCACTGTTCACAGTTTGCTACCATATGATTCAGTGTTTCCAGCCAGCTAACTGAAAGGTCTTCCGGATCCCAAGCATGAAGGAACTAGATACCTGCTTTAGCTAAGATCGCTGCAAATTTGCTCACTGCGCATTCCCACGTCATCTGATGACTTCCACCTAGCTTCTTCCATCCCGTGGGAGGAATGCGAAATTAGGCACAGTGCGGCAGACGAGTCTTTGCCGTGCGGAACACGTGAACCAACCAACGTAGTCTACTAAGATTCATAGGCTGAGACAAAGTGTTCAAAACTATATTCCTACTCTCTGCTTTACTCATTCAGTCATTCCACCCAATCCCAATAATATTGCGTTGAGAATGGCGATCGGAGACCACCAAGCGATGAACATCTTTATCATACATACTCCGTGTCTCGCATCCATGCTAAAGATCTCAGCGCACTGCAGCACAGTGCAAACGACCTTTCAATTTCAGTGAAATATCAGACCAGTTTTATGGGACACACGTTATGGTCAGAAAAGAAATGATAATAATCGTACTCAATTATTTTCAAGACTGAAAGAGTTATCTTTGCAGTCAACGTTATTAGCATGGCCCAAAATGAAGTCGAAGATAATTTTTCACGATAGATTCGTGTTAAATGAACATGAAATATTTGCGTAAAATTGACATCATATTTGGAGCACGAGGAAAACACTCCTGACTACATATGAGCTCCTGTTTTAAAGCTAAAACGACGACGAAACAAAACTAACAATGGAGTAATGCCCACCCAAACTGGAACACCAGTGTACAGTCGATCGCAAGTCGAATAAATCGACTTTTGTTGACTCGTTAGAGAAACTGGTCATTTGCATATGCATAAGTTTTTTGCAATACGGTTTGTCTCCGTTACTGCTGGTTGGATGGATGCACGGTAGCAATTGATGAATAGAAAGCTGAAGCCATTAGTCCTACTAGTTAGATAAAATGGAATGGCATGAAGGAAATCCGTCCTCTGTTGGTCGTTTTTCTCTCATTGTAGATTCTTCGTGCACGCTTCGAATTAAACATGTGTTAATTAACTCCATGTCCGACTTCAGGGATTCAGTGGGTTTATTTTTTCTGTTGACCATTTTGACCTTCGTATTTCCCCGTGTTTTAGCCGAACCCAGGCAGCCATCGAACCGTTAAAAGCTCAGCTATACGAATTACAAAATTACGCTGTAGAACAACGAAAAGCGATTTCAACGTTCAAAGCAAAAATCTTGTCCAATCAGGATCGAATCCAGGATCTATTGACGAAATCGCTGGAAAGAGTTCAATGATTCAACAAAATTGTTTGTCCATTTTCACGTCATTCACATTGTTCCAGTTGTGTCTTATGATTAATGGAAAGTGCATTCGTCTGTGACCCCAAATCGTCTGCTGTTATGTCAAAACATAACGGTTTTAGTCGCTAAAATGGCACGGTGGTGTGGCAACTTCATCTGTCTCGGTTGTGGTTTTGGCATATCTCTGGTATATACAATCACATTTGTTCACTGAGAGAATGAGACGACACAGAAGTGAAGGAATCTTTTGGCATTACCTTTAAAAATTTGATTTTTGAAGTTATTCGCATTCACTCACGGAGTTGACGGTTAGAAAATGATAGTTTGTTCGAAGTCAGCAGTGTGGTTTGCCAAGGCAGCGGTTCTGTAAAGCGGAATCGGCTGTTTAAAGCTTCACCACATGGAACGAAAATTCCGCGAGTCATTTTCATCCTGAATATGGTTGACAAAATATTTCGTGCTCGAGGGCACCAAGTCCACTTGAAGCTGAATCGTAAAGCAAAGTACCGGTTTCAATCCGGTTTATCAGCAATTCCCAGACGGTCAGCGAAAACCCAAATGTCAGCCGTCATCCAGTTTGAGCTATTAGGAAACTATTTGCTTCCCGATTTTTGAACTGATGAGCTCCATAATGCATTAACAATAGCCTCGATCCGTGTGATTTGGAATTTCATTCTTATATTCTGGTTGATCTCGTAAACAATGCAGCCCTGATATTATCGCTTAGGAAACAATAACAAGCTATTTTGTGCTCCGAGAAAACTGTTTTACGCAGCAGGATCAAGAAATGCCCAGTGCGAAATACTCAGTGTAACCTTAGGCACAAAGCTACCGTTTATTTTTTCAACACTGTTTGTGATCAGTCTGTTTCTTGTCCTGCGGTACGATTCTACCAAATAATTCTTTGTCCTTCTGTACTGGTTCTATCCCTTTAATCCGCAAATAATGTTACAATTGTGCCACATTTTCAACAAACCACAAAATATAGAATTCTATGTTTAAGCAATTAACTGTCAGCAAAAACTCTCACGTAATTGAAAGTCATTCTGTTGCTTTGTAACAGGTCATAACTGAAATAAAGATATCCACGATAAGTATTACATAGCAATTTTCTCACCTTTCCTTCGAAGGGAGTATTGGAGTCCCTGAATCGATGGCGTGTCAGTATATTTTATTACTGTGGTGAGCAAATAATTCGTATGAATATGCTGGTAATACTACACTGCTTGCGTTTTGTAACTGTTGTTTGGTTTGCCTGCAATTGGTTTGTGGATCTGCTCATGAAGACTTCAGGACCGTCATATTTCACGTCACAGTAATTAATCTGATGCTGGAAAACATTCCTGTATGCATATGTTAATTTCACAATCTTACTGAACACCAGCAGTGTTTCAAAGTTTTGTATTTCTCTGGAGCTGAACTGAAAGACAAGAAGAAAAAAGCATTTTTATCAAATCTCGCTGGGATGGTTCTATACTTCAGTGTGAAAAACGACTCTGTCAATAAAACCTATTAAAATGCAGCCCGACTAACCGAAATTTCCGTTATTCGTGTAATGCAATTGCATAATTCCCGTGGCGGGAGAATGACCAAAACAAAATTCATCCCAACGCTCGCAGATCAGTTGGTCGGAGATTTCACCCACATAGCAAGGAGGAAAAGAGGCTAATCACAGTTTTTCAAATTATTACTGGTGTGTTACAACCCAAACAAACTGAAATTTTGGCAGCCATGATCGAAAATGTTTTGAATTGTTTGAACCTTAAATGTCGAAGACGGTCTCTGTTCTCTCTTTTCAATAATTACTGTATCCAAATTTGCTCGTAAACACACTACTCATTTGCTCCGGAAATAGTACAAATAAGAGGAATATGAAAACCGGTTTGGTAACTCCATTCATTGCGAACACCGGTAGCACCGAGTAACTGTTGTTCAATTAAATATTACACAAAATCCATTACTGTTGGGTGTTAACACACTATTTGGAATTCTGCTCCCAGCTATTCTGAACAAGCATAAGCGTTGAATTCTGTACCGTAAAGATATTTCCGCAGAATTCGCGTTAATAGTTTCTGCCCACAGCGAACAGCCGTACGAAGCCTGATTAGCAAAAGTTTGTTCAAATTGACTTTTTGGCTCAATATGACGTACTGAACGTCTGAACACTAAACAGAAACACCTGCGTGCCTGATTCTTGGAACATGTCTTGCAATCAACGATGTCGGGTCACGATCAGGATGTCTTTCCGAAGTCTCTTTTGACATCGACTGTCGGTTGATTCTGACGTTTGTTGTAGTAGTCCTAGGGTTGTTGTGGCAGTGCAAATGCCACTGTCACTGCAGGTGAACTAATACACCAACTATAACGTGAATTGCGGAGGTCGAATAAATTCATGTTGGATTGTGAAATATCATTTAGCTAACTGGTAAGATGTAAAGCTCAGTGACTGTGAATAAATGCACTACTGCCTAATGAGTTTCGGGCTAGTATCACTGCAGGTACGGTTAACCTAGAAGACCTGTCGCATGTGAATGACTGTCCATTGCGTTTTGGATTGGGCCAGCCGTCGGTATTCGCCGATTATGAGTATCTCTGGAGTGCCCTCTCAAGGTATCATGATTGTCGCATGGGAGGTACAACCATCGGACTGTTGCCTTGCCGTCTGTGTCTCATCGCTATTGTTAGTCTTTGTTCCATGGTGATCGCCTTGTCACTTCCGCTCGCTTCCACCGTCATCCTCCTTTCCCGTTATCAGACGCTCAGCGATACTTACCAAATTTGTACTCAGAAGTAATGTGCCTGTGGGTATCAGCTTACCGTTTTCCCAAGACTTCGGAGGATCTGGATCATATGGTGGCCATCTGTTTTTATACTTCTTTGCAACCATTTTCTCATTTACATCTGCCCCATAATCTCATTTTTACTGCAATTTTCCCGTCAAAACATCCCATTATAATACATACTAAATATACTATGCAGTGAAAACACAAATTCACGAAGAAGAATATTGCTATCCCATCGGGAGTTCGGCCAAAGATTTCATGGACACCTGTAGTGGCAACAGTTTTCCCAATTTCTAAAGTCCTTGAAAACAAATAACAGTCATATGGCAAAAACAACCACTTTGCACTAGAACAACCCATTTTAATGACGCAAAGATCACGTCTTCACTAGATCATGAACGCCGTAATTTCTAGAAATGAGAAACACTAAAACAAGTAAGGCGTTGGAAGACAGCAGTTATCATTTAACCACAAAAGAAACTGATAAACACATTGCGAGAATTGTTACAAAAATAATATTAACAATATCAACACTGTCCGAAATGATACTAGCAAAGAAAATGAGTAACGATAATCGGTGATGAGATCCTGTTGTATACTTTGATACCAATTTGAATTGGCTGTCCCTGAATAATCACCTTTAAATCTGGGTTCCGCGTGATTTCCAGCCATCCACCCTGTTTTCCTTCTCCATCTTGGGATTTTCTTCTCCAAACTGGGAACTGTTTCTCGTCCGAAATCAGTTGCTGGTTACATATTTTGCAGCACAAAAGTATTCATTTCACTCAAAGTACCAAGAAAGAAACCCTATATGAAATACCCTGGGAATCAGTATGGACCCAGCCTACTATCGTGCAGCTAAGAATCGATCAAAGCTGATGCGTACGATTTCCTAAATCCAAAGACTTGAGCACACTACGTAACTGAATTCGTGAGTCAGTAAAATCTCACATGAAAATTTATTAGGAAAAAATAGGCCGATTACTCATGGGTGATGATACAGGACATCAGTGAAATACGGAGCAAATAACAAAAAAAGCAGTATAGAAGAGATGCCGCGCAAGAATGACAAAATCTGTCATTTTATCAAATGAATCAGGGATTTCTAAATTATCACTAACGTGATTCAGCAACCGGATGTGGTCTGCCGCTATTTTTAAAGTGATAAATGACTGAAAGCTAACCCTCTTCTTTGCCTGTATGATGGAGGATAGAATATCGGTTCTTCAGTTCACAAATGCAAAAAATATACCAAAAAGCTGAAGAACCAAATTTTCTTGAGATTTTATAACTCGTTATGGAAAATTCGCTACGATTATCACTAGGAGTACACTCAATTGATGGTCTAGTGTCCTTTTATGCCGGAACTTCCCTTGATCTAATTTCGCAGCCATAGCAATTGATGAAAAAGGCTTCGTCTGCCTTCTAGGACTGAAATCTCATGTAAAACCTCTGTATTTCTTTTTTCGTTTAATCGTTTCTCTCCGGAGTCCTTTGTCAATTACCTCAAACTGTATTTGGATTTAATACATTTTTTTAAGGTATGACAAAATTCTAAAATGTACAGCGACTTCTTGCTGTATGCACTTATTAATCCGTAAATAAATAAATGCCGCTTTTTACCCCACATTGTTCGTCTTCTCGCAAACCGTGAAACTGTCAACTTGGAATAAAAATTGCACTTGGAGACCAATGCATGCTTATGCATTGTGTATTCGTCGGTAATTCTTTACCTATTGAATATTCACGACAGAATAGACGGAGCTTATCCGTGCAATTTGGGGCTGGCTCACATTTGCATGTGTGTGTGTGTGTGTGCACGCGAGAATTTCGCAAATTCATGGCTTAAGATTGAGTCAGGGAAATTGTGAAAATATTATATCATCGGATTGTCAAGATCGAGTAAAATGAATTTTACTGTACAGAATGTTCATATGCTGGTTCTCGCTTATATTTCTCAGGCATTCACATGGAGTTGATAACGTAACGAAGAGATATTCAAGAAAAGAAAATCCAGCCTCCATTCCGTTTGAGCAATCAGAACTGAGCAGCGTTGGTTACGAATCATGGCACTCGTGTAACGTTCACCTAGATAGGTTGACTGAGAATTCAGGAATAAGAAAATTATTCTTCTGTACCGGCGATAAGACTTTATACACGAGTAACAAGTTATTATCCTAGTTTGGATTTCTTCCGACTACTTGTTTGAAAGGCTGAGCCGTTTTGTTTATAAAATTCTGCTTACAAATGGCCATACATCTCGGATGAAATGTATGATAAGAACTACTCGGACGCTATTTATTTGATACAGCGTGATTCTATACCAACCGATTGTGGGTGGTCAACGGTTCACAGTTCGAGGAAGAAAATTCTATGTCCGTTAAGGTCTTTCCGAGGTTAATGGGAGCATCACGTTTGATTTTCATGGAAATAACCTGAATCGATTTCGAATGGGACGCACTTAGATGAATCTCAGGTATCAGGTAGATTTCATTCACCATTAATTTGGTAGTGCTATTGTCTGGGTACTGAGACCTGTGTATTCGATTGATAAATTTCTCCCTGTAATAATGGCAATAAAAGTTTCCTAGTATGTGACCATTTGCCGGGTTTTTGTCGTAGTCCTTTCAGTTTTCCGCTAAAAGAAGCCTTGGGTGAACGACCGAATGTGATAAATATATGGGCGTACCTTGGTATCTCAACCACGCCTATATGGCAATCCAAGATAAGGCTGAGCACAAACTATACCCGGTAGTAGATGCAAATCGAAAGCCTATCCTTTTTGAGTGAGCTAGAGAGTGCGGAGCTGTAGAGGTATCCTTTCCAGTATAACAAATGTTGTGCAATAAAAACAGTGATAATACACAACGAATGCTAGGAACATCAAAAGTTTTTACAAGATCCATCCAGCGACTGCTTATTGAACCGCTTGGCAAGCTTATTTAAGCCTTCCCGAAATGCGAATACTACATATATATATATATATATATATATATATATATATATATATATATATATACGGTTACATTGACCTCGTCTAATGCATTGTAGCAACTGATATTATCATGTTACAATATTTCACATCAAATCGTCAGAAAGTGCTTATTTTACAAGAAATGCATTCACTCAGTTAGAAAGTAGAAACCACTTCGCTTCTGGTACGTTATGGACTTCGCCAACTATTCTTGATTAAACTGCAGTCGCAGCATGTGCCAAATACACATAATGCTCTGTGGTAAAAAGTGAAAGAAGGCTTGACTAATCCTTCAAATCTTAGTTGGCTTGTAATGTACAATAAAAAAAATAAAACTGCGCTTGCTGACCTTATCTGCAGTTACAGGCTTGCGTCTTTTTTGGCAGTGAATTCGTTTTGTTGATGAGTGCTTTATTGGACACTGTCTACAAATACGTGTTTTGTGTGCACAACGTTTTATTTTCCTTCTTATGGAGTCGATAAAATGACAGCCCTTCTCCCTTTTGATTTTGTGACTTGCATTTTATTACACAAACCATGTCACATGATTCAACACAAAGACGCTTTAACACGAGATTTGCGACAGTCATTCGAAGAAGTACTATTGATAGCGACTTTAAAAGTTTCTTCCGAAACCGGCCACTGCTCAGCTCAGTGCGCCATTTCACATTTAAACGCTTCATATTTGCTTTGCCAACTCTCAAGGGGAAATGAAGTTACTAACTATCTATTCACTTGTAAAGCCAAAAGACCACGATGGACATCAAAGTGGAGTTTTGCCAGTCCCTCCTAACCGTCCCCATAAGAGTGTGGTTTACAATACAGTTTTAGTTTTAAAAAACATCACCAGCTACCAAGAAATCGGACTTTTGAAATGGATGCATCTACTGCAACCCAACTTTGAGAAGGGTTATCAGTCAGCAAACTGTTAGCCATTTTGTCTGCTCCCTTACTGAACAGCGGCACACCTTTAAGAGCTCAGTTTTCAGGGCTGGTCGCAAAAACAATTCTAATCTTTGTTTTTTAGTAGAACAATTATTTTCATAGCGAACCAGAATTTGTCAGTGTCTTGGGTATCTAAAAGTTGTCTAGTGTTGAGTGATTCCTTGAAGACGGACACCCCGTTCATTCCAAACGACGAGATGCACGAAGCCTACTTGTACTACTAAGCAATGAGTACAATAATAATAAATGTACCAGCACTGAATGTGAATGATTCGCCCCCAAATTTCAAGACAATAAGCACAGCAACAAGTGCAGCCGATCGCGTCTGTTAAACTGTAGATCGTTCAGGCAGTTCTACAAGAACAAGGGAAGAGAGTTGCTATAAAGGTCATAACAAATCACATAATCTTCTGTTCAATATTGATCACACGATGTTCACGCGTTCAGTTCGGAAATTTGGACACAGGTGGCACGATGGCATTTTGGCTATCAACTGGAGATACAACTTTTAGACCATCTCACCCCCTGGAATTAACCATCAGCATCTACGACGGAAGTTGCTTCTATTTTGTGGTCCTACTCTCCGACGGTTGCCTACGCTCACTGAGCAGCTTCAATAGGCTAATTATTTCACTGAGTTCAATTTATAGATTTTGCCAGATAGTCACAGCTCCGTACATCCGAAATGTCATTCGAAAACTCCTCGCAAATTCATACCTGAGAGTAAATTTGAATCAAATATGCATGCAAACGGGTTGGTGAATCGAGTCCAAAACCGTAGCTGAAAAAACATTATATATTTGGGGGGCAACATTATTGGTCCAAATGTCATTTCTGAAATGTCAGTTGTTTCAACTGTGGTCAAGTCGGGCGTACTCAATGAGCTTTCCGCAACTCTAAGACTTACGGCTCTACGCCAAGAGACAGTCCTCCACCATACCGATACTAATTCATCATTTCCACAGCCGGGACCGTTGTGTAGTAGGACATCCCCCAAGTGAAATCTGGATATACTAATTCGATTGCCGAAGACCTTACAGGTCACACACTGCCGATTCTAGGTCCATTCACAACGTCTTTTAGAGACGCACATGGAAGCCTTTCCAATTGTGTCTTTCTTTTCACCGAATTCGGGCCATCCGTACCTAGTCTCAAGTCCAGGAAGGAACTTAGTGTTTCTGTCCCCCTTCCTTCAGGCAACCGTAAATCTTTATCAGACTTGAGTCAGTATCTTTCTAAGGCCAAAAGGTGAAGGAAAACTTCATCAGTTGAGATTGAATTCGATGGTGATCCAATTTTTTGTAAAGCGTCATGTCCCAGTCAGCACATGAATCACAAAAACGCTCCCAGAATGGTCCTCTAGCGACCGTTTTTCAGTGACATTATATCAGGGATTTTCGGCAGATTAACTGGTAAAGTCGTAAACGGAACACTTCTGATTTGTTTTTCTACGAAAGCCGAAACATAAGGTATATTAACGGCTTCATATCTTCAGTAACGCAGTTCATAATTCCAGGAAACGCGAATAGATAACTACGTGAATAGGCTACAGTTAATGATTTTCGTTCACGACAATTCCTTAAGTTTATAGAATATACCGCCAAATAGTCCTTGAGGCACCCAGTCTTCTAGCAAGTCTTACTACGCAGTTTTTACGAGGTCAATTTTGAAGGTCATTCGGTCTTGTGACTTACTGGTGAGTGTACACTGCCTGTGATTTCCAGTTTTCGTCATTTTTCCATTAAAGGGATGAGTGGCTTTCTTTATTTATTGGTTAAACATGCGTTACTTGTGTTAGAGGGCATCTTGCGAGCTGTTATTATTAAAACCAAAGCATTTATTTGAAGACGAATGTGAAATTTGGGCAAAGTTTACGCTTACAAATTATTTTTACCACTGGGTGTTTAATTATGTCCTCGCAATCGTAAAACGTACTTGTTATCCGACGTACATCGCTGTGCATCACTTGGATGCTCTCCCGTGAGGATGACATTAGTTGGTTTACAGAACTTACTTAGATGCAGGAACAATATGTATTAGAGACCCAATTACAAAACTTATTTGTTTTTGATTCACGTTTAAAACGGTTTCTTGGACATCATTGCTCAACCTATCATCCTCTGGCACGTCACTATTGAGATTGTTTATTTCGTTGTGCCCATGTAAAGAATGCACAATAATAATTTCCATCTAACATTCCGCTACCTAGAAGTTTCATTTTAAATATAACGGTAAAAAATGAGTGGGCGAACAGCACCAGGTCGTGTTTATATTTGTCGGCACTCCAGAACAACAATGTGGGGACGATGAAAGGAAGCGCTGAGGGTTGCTCTTGAAGAGGTATAACCACTGCAACCATCAGACTATGGACAATGGATCAGGGGTCTACGTAGTGCATTCTAAGCCTTCACGTTGTTTATAATAAACAGGTGCTAGTATAACGTCACTAGATTCTGAAGTAAGCTGTGGTGATTCAGTAGGAACAAATGTGTTAAGTGTGGGTGAGGCGCCGGGTACTTCGGGAAGGTTCTACAGATAAAACAGCTTTGCGCGTGACACTAACTGATTGTAGTGATAAGGCATCAAAGAAAGAAAGTGAGTTTGTTGCCTGATCGTACTTTTTCCAGAAAAATTTCTCCCGCTAACACTGTACCCAGCACTGGCAAATCAGCGTCGGAGCCGTCCACCGAAATGATACCTGAAGGCTGGGGAGAGAGACTTTCGGGTAATTGTTGTTTCTCAATTTCGCCATCTAAACATCTTAAGCAATACAGGCCTCCGTGAAGGACGTACTGCAAGAAATGAAGGCTGAATTGTTTTCTTTCCGACAGATGATTTCAGATTCCCGACCGCAGTCAAACGAATGGGGTCTTCCCGTGGACACTGTTCAAGTTGGCTAATTTTAACGAAAAGCTGCGGAACCCCATATATTTACGAACGTGTAGTAAGTTGCACTTGACAATCTGTTAATTTTCGAGGCCAAATTTCTCATTCGATGATGGAACTCATGATGTCATGCGTCCATTAATAAAAACATCCATCCTGTGTCAGCTAAATATGGCCCATGGAAAAACGGCTTTGTCTGACACTCAACATAAAGAAACCAAGGAAGCACAGGTTTATACAAAACAGTAAAATAAAATATCCATTTTGTTTCAGCTTTTTTGTGCACATTTTTGGTCCCGTAATTGTGACAATTATTTAGTTTGCCATCGATATTTTCTGTATCATTCTTCCTCTTGCGGTAAGTAGAGAATTTTTTCTGGTCTTTTACGGCAATGGAAATTTTTCAAAGTATTCTCGCTTCTCGATGATGAATGCGCCGAATCCGTTATCTGGTCTTAATGGTAAAATGTTTTCATGAAATAATTCACCATGTGATATCATTTCTCAACTCACCATAAAGAAACCATGGATGA
>LUCM01002654.1:13198-29486 GCA_008360955.1 Fasciolopsis buskii | reverse complement strand
CTTTATGGTGAGTTGAGCGATGATATCACATGGTGAATTGAATCTGTTATATATATGTATCCGAACTGAAAATAGTGACGCCCTATATATCTGTCGACTTTACATATATATATATATATATATGCCGCGCGGCTTCAATTTTGCAGTCACACATAACGTTTGCTGATATCATTTTATATTGCCAACATAAACATCCTCCGTCAATACAGTAAAATAGTATTGCCATTCCCCATTTTGTTTTTCAGATTGGAAAAGTTTGCAGCAAACTTTTCGCCAACGACCGACTAATAAACTAAGCTAGAACCAAAGAAATCCTCTTCCATAACACGTTTTAAATCCTAAAATTTTTAATGAAAGATGCGCACATGCCAGGGATTTTCGTTTGTTCCTGGCGGTTCCACTTATGCTCGCGGTTCACCGCAAAAGGTAAAAGTGCACGTCGGACCGTTGCGGTGTGTATTAAGTCGCGGAGTTTAAGTTCAACTTAGGCCTTCCACTCAGGCGAATTGATTAGTTGCGAATTTCGATTAAGAAATTAAAAATTTGCATTATCTGTGACTACAGGAACTGATTTCAGGCGAATTCGGAAAACGACCCAAAACGGTCCAATTCTTGTTTCAAATGGTTTACATTCGGGGTCGTTTTGGGGTATGTTCTGAGGCTGTTTCGGACGTTTGTGCTGTCTGGGGTGTTATCCTGTGGTTTACAAGACCCACATAGGAAAGCTTTGGACGCCTTGGTTTCTAACGGTTTTGGAGTCAGTCACACCATCCGCATATCGATTGTTATTCCTCTCAAAGCCGATGGCAAAACCCCGATAATCTGTGCTGATTGCCGTTTAATCCTAAGTTCGAAGCTTCGTCCACAGACATGGACAACAGAAGAACCGGAGGATATACTATCCACATTCAGCGGATCGCATTACTTTTCTCAGTTGAAATTAACTGACACTTACATACAGATTATCGTACACCCTACCTTCTGTGAATTGACCATTAGTGTAGGATTTATTCTGGCGGATTTGCTTAAAACCTTTCCAGTTACTTCCTACCAGTACATTTCGGCAATCTTAACTTCATAAAACTCCTTCTCGGTTCCTTTCGTTTGGGCCAGTTCCACGTCGATTCCCATCCTCCTAGAAGACGCACAGTCAATAGACATCTATTCTAAGAATAAAGTTGGGACGAAAGAGTCATTGGCGTCAAGATGGTGACAGAACAATGTACAATATGCACTTAGTGAAATATACCGGGGAGATGCTCCAGGTTGATCGGTGGATGCGACTTCATTTGAATCTGTTGGCAAGCCAGTATGTGCAGTTGCATGTTCGTGTGTGGGGTTATATATGCGTCAATGGTCACCGGATAGACTAAGATTAGTCTAGTGGGAACTCGAGTATGTATGTGTTTGTGAGTGCGTGTGTATGCGATGTCTGTTTCAGTGTTGGCAAATGAGCAGGTAAGGTTTCAAATGGATGTAGGTACCAGCGTCTGTCTGTCATAATATGGGCCAGCGTGGAATGAGGAGAGTGGTGAATGATGAACGTTGAGATGGTCAGCACAGTGGAGTGCACTAAGGCAGCCTTTAACGATAGACTTGTGTTCAAGTTTATATATATATATATGCATACATATACATATGTATATATATATATATATATATATATATATATGAACAGATGACGAGTTAGTGACCTGCGAATGCACAAGGTCAGACGGGCATCGACTGGTGGTCGGACAAGTTGACTTTTCTCACTATCGCCTTAGCTTCAAGACCCTGCGAAGCTAAGTAAAACTCACAATTATTAACACTCTGGTCGGCCTGTATTTTTATGATTTGCCATTTAGACTGAGTGCTTCCCAAGCAATCTTTTAGTCGGTGATAAATTCAGTTATGCGAGGTCTGGTTGATATTGCCAGTTATTAATATTAAGATTACAATATTTCATGGTCCTAACGAATCATTCTTTTAATAATGCAATACCTTTGTATAGTTAATGTTGTCATCAGTCCAATCAAGTGTGTTGTTAGCTTGAGTTCTCTTTAAACTGTTTGGTTACTTGACTGACAAAAGTGGCTTTAAGCCGGACCTCAATCTTTGATCCCCTCATTTAATTTTACGTAGATACGCAGACATTAGTAAATTACACTCATTTGTTGGTTCTCTACAGTATTATTTCCAATTTATCCCAAATATCTCTCAAACAGTGGAACCCATATTTAACCTATTATCTTATTGTGTTTTTGATGGTCTGCATTACCCAGTCAGCACAAACACCTCCAAAACGCCTCGAAACAGTCCCCGAACATAAGCAAAACGACCCCAAATATACGCCTTAAAAACAAGAATTGGACCGCTTTGGGTCGTCTTTTGAATGACTTGGTTAGCAAAACATTTGTTCAAGCACTAAAATAAGCTGTAAAATCACTCATTTCACCAAAGATTCAAGAATTTGAGAGAGGCCTGGATAAATTCCTGCTTCAATGTGAACCGCAACCCTTGGTGGGACAATGGCAAGTTCGGTTCGGTTGTTCAAATCCCGATCATTTCGAGAAAATCTGAGATGTTCAGGATCTTTCGTACCAGCATAGCCACGATTTTTGATCTTCATCCGAGGTCGATGTGCCTTTCAGCAACAGTGCACGAGTTCGTCGAAGAGATTTGTTGATGCACTTTTAGAGTAGGTTGCAATCCTATCCCGAACCTGTCTTCCTTCGGACTCTGAAGCTGCGATTTACTAAGTCCCACAGTCAATGGAACAGAGAAGACTCTAGTCAACAAGTGAATACGAGAAATGCATGACATTTATCGCAGTGCCGACGTAGTACCGGGACGACAACTCGTGCGTAGGCAAAAGACGGCCGAACATGCTAAGCGGTTGGAATTATTTGAGAGCGAGAACTCTCAGAAAAGGTAGAATGATCGGAAACGTGCAAATCTCATGCGCGATAAGACAAGTGGAGCCAAACGAACGTCGCAAAACTGAAATCAAACAGGAAAGCAGATCTTAGAAAAATTGATGTCCGAGAGTAATCGATTTTCTCCGGGAACATCGATGCCTCTACAACCTCATCGGCCGTAATAACTCAGTTGGCCGCCTGCTTACCATGTGATAAGGCGAGTTGTTCATGTCAGAGGTAGGTCTCAAAAGCGCCCCTTCCTTGTATACTATCTGCAATCCCCAACAGCTAAAATTCCGGACCCTCAATCAGGCTTTACTTTTGTCACCTTTTGATTTGCAGTCCGCAACTTTTTCCTTACTAATCATCGCACTAGACGAACTTCCAAAAGAGGTTAAGACGAGCAAGCAAATCTCTTCACATTGTTGGTGTCTCCGGAACACAGCTCCAAGTTTCTAACACATGTTGGCTTGATTTAAAAATTTTTCCCGGCACCTGCTAGCGACGCCTTGTTCTTCCTAGCCAGTATCACGCTTGCGGGCTCACCCAAATTCCATTCAGCATTCCTGCACCCGACTCTCCTCCTAGCGGTCACTTCCTGCTTCATAGTCTCCATACGCCTCTTTATCGTCGCTGCTTTACCATATATTAAAGCACTGTCGCCTGTTGACGATTCAAGTAGCCCTAAATCTATATGTGCCAACTATTCTAAACCCACCTGACTTCGTAACTGAAACACTATTAATGACCTGCGACTTATCACACCGACACTTCGGTTTCCATAATTATACCGATGATCTCTATTTCAGTTGGTAATCTTACGTTAATATGTGGTTATGACCCAGTATTGGGAACAGCTTAGTTGAGGTCGTGGACAAAGTTTACTCAGGCAAAAACGATGGTTGGTCTTAGTGTGGTGATAATTTCCTGGCTTTTACTCTAGCGTGTTCGGTGGTTGTATTGAGATCGTAAGGTTTCAGGGAGAAAGATCCGTGAATGTTTCCATTTCCACTTGAATGGCGTATTATGTTCCAGGATTCTGTTTTGCAGTCATGACATTTTACATAAATGCCAAGAAAGCTGCTGTCGCCACCAAGTCCACCTGAGCTATCTTATGCAACCCATGTCCCGGTGACTTCGTGATACAGTTTGTTGACGGATACTGTCAACAGACAAATGGCAAACCCAAGTGTGATCATGGTGAGTAGTCTTCTGGAATTGTTGCCCACCAAACAGAGACACCCACTTTCCAGTATCTCAGAAATACGAAAGATAAACAAACCAAAATGGAAGAACACTCGCTTTGCTTAACTTTTGGTGCAAGTAATGTTAAAAGCGTGAGTCATTTTTGTACTAATTTTTCGATTATCACCTACCATCGAATTGCATTCGCGATCTCCGAAGGAGTGAACGGACCCTCATGTGATACAATGATCGATTGCCTTTGTGTTTACCGTGTTTCGTACAGCACTGGAAACGACAATTGGTGTGGTGCGTAGATCTACACAGCTGGTTACGCGCATCATTCTGCTCGATGCAAATGCGCCGGTAACCACCCGTATGGCCTGCCTAAATCAGTGTCCTCCAAGATAACTTAGCCAAATCTGCTCATATTCATCACAAAAAAGTGGAATGTACAATTGTTGAGCGCGCAACTCCTTTCTTCCCGTTCTTGCCTTTCAATCTCTGTCACACCTCTCCCATGAAATAACACCACCCTTCAGGTGTACACACAACCGTAAATGGTAATTCATGGTTTCCTGGTAATAATAAGACTGGCCATTATGGTTCAGAACGGACTGTGCACTACCAAAATATCTGACTCATGTCTTCACAGGTTATGCAGCTTCACCTATGAATTTCGAATCCCCACTCAGTGTGCCAAAATCTTCAGTGTAATTCCCCATCACGGCTAGCTCCATAACTTCAACTTACATTACATCCTTGCCGTTCTGCTCTGCAAGCAAATTTAACTATGTGCTCCCAAACGCTTCGCATCCTCTCATTTCTTCTCTTGTCTGCTCACCTTAGCCGTCAACCGCAACATATTCTAGACCTTTCGTTTCCCTTCCTCTGCGCTTTAGGGCCAGTTATCAACTTGCCAAAACAAACTGCCCGCTGACTGGCTCTAACAAGTGCGATCCGGGCAAGTGCACAATGCCACCATCTCCACATAGTACTCTTAGAGAACCGCTTGTTCTAACACGGATATTGTATTGCGTTTGCTTGCCCTTAAACTTTTTGACCACTCGTGCATCGCTCCTACTCAGTTGGGCACGACTGCAATACTGGCAAATTTGACGCTTGACCGGTACAAGGAGAAGACAGTCGGAAGTGTTGGAGGGTTGAGCATATTCTTAACAGAAGCGTGCGATCGAAGTGTGCAGGAGCAACGCGCAAATGGCGACCGCTTTTGGCGGTCAACGTTCAATTAAGCAAGCGACCCAGAGGAACAAATCCATGTTCCAGATTCTACTGTTATTACGTCGTTTAACGATGCTCAGGCCGCTACCCGCATACCAAAATCATCGGCCATTGTATAATGTTGATCGCAGCGTGATGCAGTCCAGTAGCCGCTCTCGGAATCCAGACTTGCACCTGGTGCCCCACCAAATAACTAATGTCCTTCGGACCACGTTACACTTCGATTTCCTATACGTCAGAACCAGAAGAGTACAAGGCTCTTCCTAAGTGTAACCTTCTCACAAACACCCAAGATCTCTACAACCCCTCTCCCAGACGCACGACTGGGTTTGGGAGAACAATGTGCCTTGTTAGCTACTGTTAACTCAGGCAACCCCCGCTAGTATTCTGCATCACGTTAGGCTGCTGGGTTTTACTCAATATTAAAGTCCGCAGTCACCAATAACATCGAAAGCAGAGTGAGGAAAGTAAGTACTTCTGAAATCGCCCTTGACGTAAATTAGATATTCCCTCCTCGTTCGCCGACTGTTTTTGTGGAGGCGAAAATACTTGGCAGTAGCGGTTTCACTCATGAAACTGGGGTCCCATATTGAGGTTTTGGTTGCCGAAGTTGAGTCATTATCTTCAGTTTCGGTATATATGCGCAAATGCCTTTTCTAGTTCTCGATGGCGAGAGCATTTATGAGCAAATGCTTGACGGGCAGTTAGACCCTCCTGTGCTACTACGGACCATTAAAAGTTTGGTCGTCGTTCTTAGACTGCTGCATTTGCGGCGAGCAGCATATTATGTTTGTGGGAAAGAAAATGCCGAATTATAAAACGAGTCATATTGAAATATAATGTGCTCACGTATCGGCTGAACTGCCACCGAGAAGAGGGAAAAACATTAATATTTGCAGAATCAAAAGTTATTCTTGTGAAGACACTCCAATAGAGGGGATAGGCCTTCAAGAGTTCATAAAGAAAACGTGGGCACTTTGGTCTCAAACAAAAAGTCGATAGGATTTGGAAAAGTGGCTGGAAGAGAAGTTTGACTGAACAGAAGACGAAGATAAAAGTGAAAAAGGCAGTCAGTTAAACCTTCCGAGCATAGACATGGTTACTTTAGGTTGAAATTAGTTTTTCACGCCCCATTACTGTTATGCTTTTCAAAGTTTCCCAGTTAACATTAGAAGATCTCAACATCGAAGCATACATTTTGCCCCGCTAGCGTACTGTTACTTGTCACCATCATATGGCCGTGGGTGGCATATCTACGTTCTGTAAGTCCCGCCGTCATTACCAAATTGGGCATCGGGACTGCTTTGGGACGATACCTGACAGCTTTGAGCTGGGCGTGAGTTGAATGAACCACGGTTTAAAATGTAATTCCGGTTTATCCTAGGACCTCTAGGGACATTTCAGTTGGTTTCTGGTCGGACGATTCTAGATTTTGGACGTCCGGGAATGTTTATCCTGGCACTTTGGGTTATCTTGAAGAGAATCCCATGTGAGCCTAGTAGGAGTTTTCGAGGTGTGTTGGCATTTTCTTTGGATTTGCGGTGGCGAAGACGAATCCAAAGTTCCCAAGGCAACAATTACTAACTTAGTTTTTGGTGAACAGCGGGGTGTACAGATGAACTGCGAGGGACCGGCGCACGTGAATGAAGGAAAAAAAGGCTAGTACTTCCCTCATGAACTGATTTTACAATAAAACAACGTGCTTATATGCTTTGTGGAATCATATTGTGAATCTGGATTCTCATGAACTTGAACCGTGTGAAACCAGCGACTACCTTTTTCGGAGGCTGAAATAAAAGGGGTAAAATTGTCGTTGGTATCGTTCCCCTAGTATAGTATAGTGGCAAGTTAGCGCAACATGACGGTGCTTGGGAATGTTGGGCTTGGCCAACAGTGGATCCGCAAGATCTGAAACGCTAAAACGACTTCTTTTGGCTCGCGGTTAACCTGTCTAGGTTTACCTTAATCAGGCAATCACCTACTCCTTTTAGTACTTTGGGATTCGCGACCACCATAGGATATACGAAGTAGGTCAGGGGGTTCAGCTTGCAGACTGTGTTCTCCGTGGATCCCAATCGACCTGTAAAGTCCTGGGTGATCTCTTGCGGGCTACTTCTGATAAATCCGTGTAACTTAGAAAGTTTCCAGGCACCAATCATTTCAGCTCACTTAAGAGTGGGTGTTGGTTTGCCGACAGTTTAAACGTCTTGTTGGCTTTCCCTGCCATCGCGAGCTCGGTAACCTTCAAGTCATGCGGAAGTATATAGTGTTAGACGGCCGCGTTCAACTAAATGATCAGTTAGAAGCATAACAATGGATCAGTTAAGGTACCAATAGTGTTGGTCGGGTCTCTAATGCGTAGTTTATATTTGTCAAAGGTACATCTATCTTCTACCCTAAATCTGTCGTTGCCCTTGATCAGAACAACATATTCTAACGTTAGACTCTTAAAACATAGTTATATCTATGAAAATGATCGAAAAACGGCGAAGCTCAAAAAATATAGGCACTGGAAGCATCCGAGGGTGAACATTTTTGGCAATGGACAAATTAACAATTTTCAGTGTTATTACACGGACTTCATCTGCAATGAGGCCATTTGTCGCAAAATCTTTACTTTCTTTTTACTCTGGAATGTTTACCGCGTACGCTGAAGTAGCACGAACGGTATGGACAATGATGAAGTGGACACGGAGATTACCGCTAGCTTTTACTTTACTCAAATGAGGTACGAAGTGATTATTTTTAGCCGATGCTCGCGGATAGGTCGCAAAGTTATTGTCCTACAGCAACAACTGATGAGCGGTTCTGCAGTGGCGCTTGGCCTATGTGTGGCAAGAAATCTTTCATCAAAGCGATGTTAATAAACACTGGACACGCAGCAGATTCATTACTAATTAGGAACAATGCAAAAGCAGGAAACTAAATGTCTATTGGCGCAAGTTGTAAGTGCTTGCATGATCCCAAGATGGTGGCTCTTCCGCCTCCGCGACAAGTGGCAACTTCACAATCCGAGTGCACCAGTTTCTCTGGACTTCCGTTTGCACCACTGGGCGTTGACTATTTTGGACCCATTCGTGATAAACGTAGAAGATTAAACCATGGAAGCTGAGTGCTTGTTCACTCGATTGGAAATATCGGCGTTGCATAACGCAACACACCTGCTCACAAGCTGCTCATCCTTGTTTTTTAGCCTCTTCTTTTGACTTCGAGAAGTAAAACTGAGGTGAATTTTGGTGACAAAGGAACATTATCAGGGAAGCGCAAAAGGAATTAAGCCTAGCGCTTCGGAGTTTATCGCGGTCTCAATGAAAATAATGTCCATATCGTTCTTGTTGCCATAAGCGTGGGCTGCGTCACGGTCAAAATGGTAAAACGAAGGATATAGGAGCAGTACGCTTAATCATTGTTAAAAATACACGTTTTATGCAAGAATTAGGTAGAATGGAAACATGATCATACTCTGCTTATCCTTGGGGAAAGCCCGCCGGGTATTCAAGATAAATCAGGAAAAGTGAATCCGTTCAAAAAGACAGTAAATGCAAATGTTCATCCACGCGTAACTGGGCGGATCGGGAAATATGAGGCTCGGTGCCTGAGACAAACTGCAAGTTTTGGCTAGGAGGAAGTCATGGCTAGCCTTACATGCGACAACAAACTTATATGGGAATTACTGGAAGGCTCAGGGGCAATTACATCACTGAACTAAGTGATGCGGCCGATCTGACAGCGGTAATGACGAATGGCATGCTTTATGGGATGGCCTCAGCAATCAAGAATATCAACGACTGATAAGTTGGTGTGAAAAACCAAAACCACACTCGGATGAAACAAAGCAAGGATCATCACGCTCGGTAATGGCCGGGAACGGCAGGTCAAACGTGAAAAGTGGAGTAAGACAAAATTACCAAAGACAAAAAGGAATCTGACAGCATGGGTAGAAGAAACCCTTGGGTCTTCATAAAAATAGTAAATGAATTTTCGGTGGATCTGTGTGTAACAGTGTTACATTGTAGTCGTAGATCGGAGACCATGGCCCATTACAGGGTATCGGGTAGCTTTTTGAGAGTCGCCAGACGGGGGAATAGACAGCTGAAGCTGAATTTCATAAGGAATACTAAAGGTGGTTTGCGTGAGTTGAAGGCTATAGCGACGGATATTGTTTGCCGCATACTAATTGTGTCTCAGATCCGGGCTGTAGTATCGTTGGACGTCTACCTGAAGTTTAGAAGTGGATGGGGCCCTTTAGTTTCCTGGCTTTCCCTGGCTTTTCCTGGCAAGTTGATGAACCCTAACTGGTTTGAGATATTCAGCGGGTTTAAGTGCATGCAGGTTAGCAGATCGGACCCGAGACCAGAACCTCTGAGGAGCTGAACAGCAAATGAACCGTCCTTTTCGAGGAGTGTTCTGCTTAGCCCTGCACTGTCCGCTCTTGACAGATAAGGAATTAGTTCTGTTCCTTGCTTAAGTAGAAAAAATTTTACACGCGTCTTGGTGGAGGAAGGATTCACATGGATTTCCATTTAGTAAATCTTTTTTGACTAAAAACTACGACCACATGCGGTAAGAGCGACATTCTGCTGTCTCGCATCCGTTAGCAGCAAATAATTTAACTACTGTTTGACATCTTTCGGAGATAATGGGATCTCGCACATATGGCCCTACTGCAAGAAAAATAAAAATGGCAACAGGCAACAGATAACTGAACCAATGAAATCTGGTGATGGTGATCACGGAAGACGTCTGCGGGAACCAGTGGCCATTGGGAGTTCTGACTGCATTGGTTCACAGTAAATGTTGCTCGGTGAGAACATTCCAGTAAACAGTTCACGCGAGATGCTTAGAAATAATGTGCCTGACTGGTTTCTATAGGGGGCAACCAGGATTACTGCCTCTTAGTGGTTACTGCCTCTCGCGCTCTTGGTTTACTTAGCGTCATATGTTTAGTTTTGCTGCCATCTAAATTTCTGTACATATCTTTCGGCTTACAACGGTTGACATTCCATTGAGCGTAGCTTTAGCTGGGACCAAAGTACTAGTGATGCTGCATGGTTTGCTTGTTCCATTTACTTTGTTATTGCCGGGTTCAACGTCCAATTTGTTGCCATGGGCCCCACCTGTGGCTAAAGGCTGATGATGAGAAGTGCCCAGTGAGTCAGCGCGCCGTTTGAAGTCTTGCTGAATTCGTTTCCCTAGCTTTACCCAGTTTGCCTACCTATCGTTTGGTGGAAAACTCCATGTTTTGTTCAGAAAAATTCCACAAATTTTTCTGCACATTGCTTGTGCTTCACTTTTGTCTCTTTTACATAGTCCGTTTCTTCACTCAAGTTAGCTTTTAGCATCATACCGCAGGAAACTGCGCAAAAACTACCACCAAAAGAACAGGCGGGCCACGACCTTTACCTAAATCGCGAGTAGGAAACTGCTCCGTAGAGCTAGTCGATGTATTTTATTAAATAAATGAGATTCGAAGACTGAGAAACGGTTGACCAGCGCTGTTACCCAGCTGAATTCAGCGGAGACGGCGACCACCAAGCTGGCTCCACTCCCCTATCTCATGGAACCATCGCCAAATCCCTCCTTACAGGACCTTGCTGGGGCCAGTCAATTCATTGATTCAGTATCGTCTGAATCACTTAGGCGTATCCAAAACACCAAAAATGCCATAATATTTAACGCCCCAGACGGCCAACCACTAGATGGTCAAACAAATTATACTGAATGCGTGTAACATGGCTAATTACTCTAGTCATTGTGTGAGTTTACGAAAAGATTCAACAAAAATCCCGTACTCTCCTAATACATTTCCGGGACGGGAAAGTCACCCGTGAGTTTATCCGCAAGAAATATACAACTGTCGTCAATAACCTGTACAAAATTATCAGGATTACGGAGGACAAAACGCCGCTCCAGCGAGAGGCACTTGGTCTCCAAAAAGGAGCATCGTTCCCACCTTCTGGAGCAGAGACCACTAGGTCTCCCTGTCCCACCCACCCCCGAAACCACAAAATCTAGATTTGGGATCTCCAAGCCCCAAACTCCCTCTGAATTATGAGGTAGATCTGGACAAGTCACCATGCGCATATCCTCTTCAACCACCATGCAAAATTGCACCTTGATTTATTCACATCAGAATGCGAATCGCCACTGCAGCCCTCCAAACTCCCTTCTTCAAAACCCCGGGCGGAACTCTGCAAACGATGCTGCCGGTATGGTAAGAGCATCTAGCCCGCCTTTACTGTCCGCAAATCCTAAATCTGGTCACAGTGCCGCTTTCAATCCTAGCGCTAAGCTCAGCCAGCATACCCCAAAGTTACCGTCAAAATGGAATCCACCAATGCAAACGGCTGCCATGAGGCCATATCGCGCACCACTTAATAAACAACTAATTAGAGCTGGCCCGGTGACTGAAACTTCGATAATGAATAAGCCGACCCACCATAGAACACTTGAGATATCTAGATGTAGAAGGCTGACCCGTGCCCCCAAGTTAACTGGTTATCACCCCCAAACCCTGCGATAGCTGCCCAGTTTCCTGTACCTGGACAGCTATTTGGCCAAACCCTTATCAACCCGCCACCTTTCATGGATGCCATCAGGCACCAACCCGTCCCGCTATATCCAGCTCAACCACCATCTCCATCTTTACCAAACAACGTGCGATGAAATGAAAGTTACTTCTAACCCGGCAGCCTTGTGTGCTATGAGCAAGACCCGCTGGCATCTCGGTCTACGGGCATCTTCCTTACTCCCAACCAAGCCCCCTGCTTTGCATCACTATCCCGTTTACGTCAACATCTTTTTCTGCCCGACCTACCCCAGTCCTGCCCTACCTCTCTTGCATACGTCCCACTTTGCCCACCCCAAACGAAATCTTGAGCCCATGATGACATTTACTCCAATAATCCACATTCAGATGGTATTATACTAGGCCATTTTCATTGTTACTGTTAAACGCCCGCTGGATACTAAATGAGGTGCACGCGCTGCGCCTGTTGGTGGGTACACGTAAATGTGATTTCATCCCAATCATTGAGACATGGCTGACCGACAATACCCCCGACGGAGACATAGCTTTAATTGCTTACAATGCTTTTTGGAAAGAGGATAAATAAGAGCGGGGAGGCTGTCTCACATGCATAAGAGATACCCTTCCAGCCTCGTGATACAATCACCCTACCTTTGTTAATCTGAATGATCCTATATGGCTGACTGTGGCTGTCGGGCATCAGGACTTACTGATCAGTTGCATCTACCGTTCCCCTAGTACACATCAATCAGGGTTCTTGCCACTAATTGGCGCACTTAACGCGGCCGCCGACCTTCCAGGTTCTAAGCTAGCAGCGGGCGACTTCAACACCCCAGGGATTTATTGGTCTTCTTTCTCCTCCCCAAAATACCTTTCGCGTTTGTTTCCAATGTACGACTGGGTGTATGGTGCGCAATTTGGTCAATGAAATTCTCGGCCCACAAAAGCAGCACGCTCGCATGCAAATGCCACATTCCTGCAGTAAACTTTGGGATTAGCCAGGAAGAAATTTCTTCCCATCAGGCTGTCAGAGATCTGGGTTTGCATTAATCCAGCTCGTTCAACCTCTGAGAACACATCCTGATAAAAATTATAAAAGCTAATAGACTACTGGGGTTGGTTTACAGAACTCTTGGAAACCAGGAAAGCAAGTTGTTATTGCATAAAACGGCCGCAAGACCTATCCTGGACTACTGTTCCATCGTGTTCCAAAATGCTTCAGAGTGACAGACTCGAGATTGAGAATGTTCAGCGAACATTCACAAAACGATTTCTGGGCTACTATTTCCTGCTAAACTACATGGAACGTTGCATAAATCTAAACCTGGATCCCTTATGGCTGCGTCGAGTTCGCATCAGCCTCTTCTTTTTTCATAAGATTATTGGCAAAAATGTGGGCGTCTCCGCACCTCAAGTAGGAAAAAACTTTTCCTATGGCTTGCGTCGAGCTAAGTTCTTGGTATCAATTCCCATGTCGAGGATAGCACTTAGGAAAACTTCTTTATCATAAAATAATCCTTCCTGTGGAATAAACTACCTCAACATATAAGAATGATTTCTTCCGCCTCCGTTACCTCTAAAGGCGAAATTAGGAAGGCACTAACCGTACAAAATTTGTTAAACTTGCAAGACCCTTACACATCAACAGAAAGAGCCCATGAGTCGGGCTTAGGGTGCTGAGTAATATAACGCTGGAGACCTTATTTCAACCCACCTAAAAAGGACTAGTCAATTTTAGTATTAGCTTTAGCAGTGGTTTCCCCAAGTACAAATCACTGTAGGTATAGGCCGAGAAACTCCGTCAGTGAACCAAGTCAGCGCAGTTTCTTACCTTACTTCTATCTTGTTTAGTGCATATAAAAACCTGACGTATTCATATCACGTTCTCACTTACGCCCAAAATAACATCCACATAAACTCTTTCTTCTGTGTGCATTTAACAATTAGACCATTCCAAGCGAGAAATTCGGCATCAACTGATACCTCCCTCTACATAATATTCATCACTTGTCGTTCTTATGTTTACAAGCACCATAACCCTCAGCTGGAATACCTCCAGACTGTCACCTCTCTTTTTTTCCGTTCCACTTGTGTGGGTTTGCACTCGTGTCTTCCCATGTAACTACAATCCAGTTTCTGGCCCCATCCTTGCACGCCTCAACACATCGTGGAAGAACGCTGGCCCAAGGCTCAGATCAACCATCCCAGGAATGATAAATACGACCTGCTCCACGGCTGAGAAGATGTGGACTTTGCTTCTAATTCGCATAATTTACCAAAGTAACCTGATGACCCTGTTGCTGGACTGCCTAGAAATAGAGGCCATAAAATCCAATCCACAATGCTTGCGATTCTCTGAGCGAACAAATCCTCTGGACTGCACAGATCTACTGCTGGAACTGCCCTTTGGTGTCTATCATTCCCGCCACGTTGAAATCCAACTGCCACAAAGGCACCCACACTTAGATCCCTGTTCCAGATGCCGCTACCATCGTCTCACGCAAACGTCACCCCCAATTTTTGCCTCTACATCTGCGGCTATCACTATACCAGAAATTGCTATCAGCCAAACCCTAAAACGCAAATAAAGGAGCAAGGAAACCAGTTTTTGTTTCACATTGGCTTACCAGCGTCTGATATATTATTCAACGCATATCATATCAATCTTCATTTCCCTCAATGCCGACAACGTTTCCATTCTTCACGTCTTCAAATAATGGTTGGCCAAAACTCTTCACCAGTGTTCTTCGTACCTTCGGATTATCAGATGGGTTATAGCTATCTTCCTGGGTCCAGGATCCATGATAAAATGACCGACGTTCTTTTTCATATTCGGTTAATTCAGGGTTTCTATCTGCCATCAACACCATTTGCGTCAGCTGTTTTGGTGCCCACGGTGAACCACGCAGAAGTTAGCACACTCGTTGGTAATACCGTTCGCAGTAATGGGACACAGAGAATTAGGAAGACGGTTGAACTGATTCCCGGCACGTCGTCATCCGTTCCGTGGTCTACGTATTGAAAACGTAAGGCTTACGTTGCAACCAGGGATACCGACAACATTGATATAGAGATCGTTGATAATCCCTTACATTTGGTTAATTTTAGGAAGCACGCTGTCATGACTTCCGCTGGCTACAGACCCCGGAGGTCCACGGAAGACGACGGAGGTGCATAGAACAAGGACTACGGGGGAGACGAGATTGCCGTGAACGCCACCACGGTCCCCTATGGGGCCACTACCATCTGATTACTGGCACCGATTTCCAAAATCGGTTAATTCTGTTATGACTTCATTGTGTGCATTAGGTTGTTGGTACGTGAGTCTTCTTTCACGTGCGCAACAAAGGTTGGGGTTTTGATGCTCGTTCTTTTAGCAGTAGTGAAACTAGTCCACTACACGCATGCAAATTTTAACGGTGTATGCTGAGGTTGACAGGTTTGCGTTTGTCTAGAAATGCTTATAGATGTTGTTAGCTATATATACCTGACCCAAGGCAGACATGACCTGCGGCTGCCAGAGGGGTCGTACGTTTTTTTCGTCGGGCATTTAATGTTAGCATAACTACCTTACGGGGCAAACTGCAATATATGCATATATCGTACGACTGAGGGATTAACGGATATATGCATATATTTTCAGAGTAAGAAATCATTGCATGCGTTAACATTAATTGCTATACCGATATGCGTACATGTAGTCTTCTCACATGAGGCAACAAATGTTTATGAACATGTATTTATTACGCAATTTGTACATGTCGATGCAATAACGTATTTGATATACATGTATAGTGGAAACATACATAGCTGTATATATAAAGATTTGCATATACATATCTATATAAACTCATCTTCCTTCCCAGTAACCTGCTAACGCTAACCAGGTAGACTCCACTCCCTTAAGTACCCAGCCTAGTTTCACTTATTAAAAAAAAATCTGTCCACGTCACACAGAAGATGTGATTCGCTTATGCAAAACACAGGTCCACATTAGTAAGTTTCAAGCAGCACTCGTAAATGAAAACAAGACAAGGCGTTGACGATGACGGAGCCATACGTACAGGTCTGCGTTTTACGGCATAAACTACCATCCTCCGTGTGCTTGCTTTCCCTACTTTCATTTCCTTATTCCGTGCGAAAACCCAAATGACTGCGACAGGTTTGCTTCAGCATCTCCGAACGTGGGGAAAACAGCCCACCCCCAGCAGTTGCGAAAAAAAAACAACGCGGAAAATTAAGGTCAGGCGGAGGAACTATGGAAAGTACCTATATGGGCTCAACCATTCCTCTGTTAGAAAAAGAGAAAAAGTATCCGCTGGATCAGATTTACCCCAGCAACCAAAGCACACCCGGGCTGCGAAGGAATGGGTCACCTTCTGCAATGGATATGTATGCCATCAGCTCAGACCTGACCCTGCGAAGGGGGAAACCC
>LUCM01002654.1:0-11532 GCA_008360955.1 Fasciolopsis buskii | reverse complement strand
CATTTCTCCCCAGCCAAAGTATGCGCCGGCGATGCGCACCTTTGATGCGTTTAAACATGGACTGACTCGCGGTGCGCGACTCATAGTCGGCCCCAGAAAGTTATGGCATTGGATTATCTAGCTCTGATTCGAAGCCCAAAAACGTGATTAGCCCATCTTATTGCAGGTTATGTTCATTAGAGCACAGAAACTGCATCTTCACGACTAAATTTTGTCTTACGATTTCCAATGCGCCATCTATGTGTAAATGTGATTTGCCTTGCGCATGACTCTCGAATTTCGAGAAATATACCCATTATTATTATTATATACGTATGCGTCTACTATACACATGTACGTATATAGATTTATCATGTTCCGCAATCAAAATGTCCAAATTATATACTTATAGTTGCACATCTATTTATTAATATATATATTTCTATATGTATATATAGACAGATGTATGTATGTACATACACAATTTTACCACTTTAAATCGATTTACGTAACAGCTAAACGCATAAACTCGTCAAACTAAATTTACGTGACGATCACGATGCAAAATTGTTTATGAATATTACATCACCCTGGTGCACACGTATGTTTATATATGCCTAAATAATTAAATATAGATAGACATCTTCTTTGCAATCCTCGAAAAAACAGACATTTCTATGCATTTCCAATTTCGTAGCCATCAACGAAAATACGCAACACAAAAAGGTCATTTTTTCTATCAAAGCCAATACTTTTTACGGGTTTGGCATGCTAAATAAATGTTATTATTTTTCTGTACAAAATAACATCAGTATTATCTTCCTCGCTTCGTTCCTTCTGATTCATCACCTTTTCACCAGGTTGCGAACTAATAACAGCTGATATTTAACACCTACCGTTACCAGTTATTGCGGGGTGGACAGTTGATATTTTTCAGTTATCGCTGGTGGATGAGTTAAGTCCAACGATTTGAATGCCCGCAAAACATGGCTGTTTCGCAGGGGGTGGATGTTTCGTCAATATACCCACACCCGACTCCGTCTTCCGATTGAACTCTGCGTCTGCGATACGCATTAATTGTGCGTTTAAACACCGTGTTCTCTTAGTATGCCAGGTTTGCTATTTCTCCTTATTTTCTACCCGAATGTTTACTTGCTTTTTCTATGTGACTAACAATACCCCTCTAACATTTGCCATGCAGCCAGACATGTCTGTCGAAGTGTTCGAGAAATATACCGATATATGTATGTGTGAGTACCTACTTCTGGAGACTTGCACATCCCATTTGACGGTGATTTGATAATAATACTTCACAGCAGTTTCAGAGTGTCTGGATGACAATGAAGCTGGGCTGTTGTGACGATCGACGGCAAAGGCGATTGAACCGGAAATGCCGGTGTCATCTGAAGATCCAACGTGCCCTTTTCATGCCTATCGCACCCCCGTGACACCTGTGGTTTGCTTGATAGCTGCCTTGGATAGCGAACCCCGAAAAACTACAGACGAGACCCATGACTAGATGCAACCTGAAGATTAATTTGCATTTCGGTGGCGCCAAACGTTGCAGATTCCTGAAAAGACGTTGCGATTTTATAAGAGATTGCAAGTAGCAGGATATGAACACTGATGAAATTCTCACCAAATAAGAAGGGATCTGGCCTTGTATGACCCACAATGACGCCCGGATTTTTGCTGGAATGATCCAAACGGGCCGCCGGACAGAATGTTTGCTACCCTTATGGTGATGACCTTTTGTAAATGGCCCAAAAGCTACCCGATCGGATAGGTGATGGGTTTTAGGGTTCGGAAAATTCCGCGTGCCTGCCATATACAGCTTGGTGAAACCAGGTTTTAATGTCGATGATCCTGGATTCGGACATACTCGTCGTCTACAAGCATGAATGTTTTCGTCTCATTTTTCGCTAAAACAAATTTCATACAAGGACATAATACGTTACCGGTCAGAAGACCCCCCAGCACAGCATTTTTATGGGTCATTTTTATTGTCTATCAATTAATATGCCGTTCGCAGTCCTTTCTTTATTTGTGCATTAGACACGAGCGGCTAAATGATTGAAATGCTCAGGGCCGTAACCATACAGACTGCATTTACTGATTTCGGCCTGATGTTTCAATTTTGCACCTTTTTGCAAAAGCACTGAGGCATTGGGCTGCTTTTTGTCATTTGGTTATTCCTGTCGCCATTTGTTTACGACAGTTCCATGTAGAAAACGACCTACTTTGCACAGGTAAGCAACTCGGTCTCCGATCAATGTGCTGACACATCTTCGGTATCGCAATGGTTTACCGATCTAGACCGTAATCTTCTAAAGGAAATGCTGGTCAGTGCCAGATATGACCCCTTTCGTCTGCATTCACATCTGTTCTACCCCTTTTTATGCAGACGATTTCACCTTGATCTTCACCGATTTATTTTGGCCCTGGATGTCTGCCTCGCTCGATTGAACACGTAGCTATCCTCTGCTCTGCTTTTAGTTGATTACCAGTTTGAAGTGGCTTGCTTCTGTGGTTTATAACCATCTATAGATACCCTGATACGGACCATTATCAAAAGGGCATCTTTTGTTCACTGTTTTACCTGTGCAGCATTGTGGGATCCATAGTTATCAGAATACAGATATCTTTGTTCCCTTCTCCACGTGCTCCTTAATTCTGGGAGCGAGTTGTTTTTGCGCATACCGGCCTGTAATTCGACAAAAGACACTAGAGCCAAAATACACAGTTGTTAGTGTTGCTCCTTCAAAGTATCATGAAAATCGCATTTCTGCTTAACTCTCGCTGTAAGGCCTCGTGAGAAAATCTTAAAAACTGGAAAGATCGCAGCAGAATGTTTAAATATCACTTCGTGCTTACTTAAATTGATGCGCATCTACAAGTAAATAAATCATGAAAATTGCTTTTTTCTAGAAGCCCGCAGCAGAATTCGAGTTTGAAAGAAGAAATACAAAGGATAATATTTGACAGTTTCAACAAAACGAAGGATGGCTCAGAATTTTTGCGGGTTACTGTTTGCAATTCTTGGCTGGAACGTTTGACTCTCAGATTTCCCGCAAGATTTGGAGTGCTGAATAATGGAATAGATTCACCTGGGCAGACTATCGTAAGGCCGAAATTTACTAGATAAAATATCCACCGGACCCAAATGTGAACGAAGAGTGGAGAACGAGAAAGCCATCGACTAAACGAGGAGTTTAGTGAGTCGCGGTTCCGTGTTTGAGCATGCGCATTTACCCCATGCATTTAACCGTCTGCATCTACATAGGATATATTGTATCAGAGGACTTTCTGAAACTATGACCATTGCCTGGGCAAACCTTGGTGTATTTCTCAAACTTTTGAAGTAGATCTACACAATCACCACAGCATAGAACTAGGCATCAAAAAGTACATATTGTGAAAACATCACAGATAGTGGCAACAGATGCAAATGAACTCCGTTCTTTGCGTCGTTCTTTTTTTAGTATCTTATCAATCCGGTTGCGTTCACCTCTACCTACTTACTTCTGCTTCCTTCACCGACTTGAGCAAAAGCGGCCCGACCGCAATTGCAACTGCCCATTTTAGTAAAACTATGGCTCCAAAATATCTAGGTGGGGTCATCAAAGGAGAAATACTCCTAACCAAATGAATGTGAGTCGATCGGATGTTCATGTGACAAATCTCTCTGATTATGACCAACAGACCTAGTACGTAGTACTGATCAAGTACTGGTTACGAGTCCTGGCTAGTCATTTACATTTGTGTGATCGTACTTCTTGGCTGCTGTTTGCATGATCTCCATTCATATCCATCATCTCACTGACGAAGTTATGTAGACGCCCTAAGAGACCGGCTGACTAAAATTCAAATTCAACCGAGGCGAAACTGTTTATTCTTTTGGATTCAGGTGCTGCTTGTCAGGCTCCTTTGCACCATTACCGCAAAGTTTCAACTTGTTCCCCTTTTTCTGGAGCGGTGTGTCTGCTCTATCCTTCTACTTCATTGGATTGGACAATTCGATGCCCTACTCGTCTCATCGTGCATCTATTCGCGCTTCTATCTATGCAGTTGACCTTAACCTCAGCTGGAATACCCCATAATTCCATCCTTCACTTCCCTTCTATTTCTCACCTGCGTACATGCATCGCTGGGGTCTAATATCGTGGCAGTGAACGCCGTCTTGTATGTTCCTATTCACGTCAATACACTTGCCTCGGGAGCCAGAAACGGCCTACAGTCTATAAGCTATGTGTTCCAGTTTCTGTCCGCGGAATCGTTCCCTCGGCGGAAAGGAAAAGGTACATACTTCGCCTCAGTCATGCAAGACGCTTCATTGCCTAGAGTTCTCCAACCCACTTTTATCTTCGGGCAGTCAATAATTTTAGAACCATTTTTTGCTTTGAAAAATAGTTTCTTATCTAATCGATCTCCGGATTTTGTATTTTATGTCGTTGGTTGCGTTTTTTTGGATCGAGCCGGGCTTGCTTTTTGAGCAATTTTCTAGGACAATCTTTTGCGCTGCTCTGCTGAGAGGAGAAATCGAACACTACTAGCTGCCTTCATCTTATTGCAAGACCAAATTCTTTAATTTGGCATCAACAGTAACAAAGGATTCCTTTAATTTTTAAGTTATTCTTCTAGCTTTTACCTCGAAACTATAGGTATGGTTCCACTTCATTGCTAGGCCAGTTGCGGACATGCAAACTGCCATATAAAAGTCCTCTATTGATTACGTGTCCTTCCCAACGTGTGAAGTTGAAATATAAAGGCTTCACCGTCTTTTGGGAGTTCCGTGGGTTTCACCCGCCGCAGTTAACAGGAGCCGTTTAGGGCGGATACCTAATCAGTGTTTCCTCAACAGCACTTTACCTATTACCGTTGAATCTGGCCAACTATACGTTGACTGAAATTCATACAATGATTCCTAGCTTAATCGATACCTCGTCTGTAATTCAAGGGCAGACGGCTCTGATAGCGTGAATGTTCGCGGGAAATGTGACGCTTGGTGTCAGTCTAGATATAGATCCTGCGGATAGCACGCTGCGCAACGGAAGATGTTGTCGATTTTTTTGGCGAGACTTACGGCAGCTGTTCTCCTTTCTAAACTTCAGCGATTCACTGGACGGCAAAAAACGCGTAGATGGTCAGAGATCACCTATCTTCTAAACATTATGCGGACATTTTTATGATTCTTTTGGTAACAGCACTCAGTTTTATGAAGCGAAAAATATTTCCCCACTTCTTAAAGTCCCTTGGTTCTTCAAAGCTATAAATTGTGGCTACCCTTTTAAAAATGCATTATCAGAACTTGACTTACTTCGCCCTCCCTTACTGTTTATGAATAAATTCATTTGACTTGGGAGACATGGCCTTCCGTTCATTCCTGGTGATATTTCTTGTCTTATCTGCTCAATATTTCTGAAGATCACTGGTTACGCCGTTAGGTACGGTCTCATTCACGTGCAGTTAATTGGGCTTTTTCTTCCAGGCCACTTGGTTTGAATCGGCTTCGCAGCCCCACACTCAAACAAAGGGCAGAGAAAGTGAACCCGCATTGGCACCAAACCATCGGTTTCGGCTAAAATGCCAAGTAATATAGTACTAAAAATTCTACACGGCTGCAAAAATATACCGCACCTTTCTTAGGATGATCTTACTCAGATGGAATAATAAAACACTTCTCAATGGATTCCCTAGCTTTACATAAACAATGATAAAGGATAAGAAGTAGACCCCCTTCAGCAAATCTAGAATTATAAATTTCTCAAACTTTCATGTAAATTCATTAGCTTGAAGCAGTTCAGTACGCGGAGAGTCACCTGATTTATGATGGGGTCTAAAGCAGTTTGGGACCAACCAACCGTTCAGCATCTGGAATGGCGTGCAAGATCAAGACAAAAGGACGCACCAGTTGTCCATTAAGTTGACTCCATTTCTACTCCAGTGGTCTTCAAGTGGAATTCTAATTCAGCGATTTTAAACTCTGCTGGGTTGAAAATGTTCTGCTTGAAAAAGTCGTTGCAGGAACAAAAATTCTGGTTGTGGCTGAGCCAAAACACTTACCATCGGGGTTACGTTCTCAAATAAATAATTTTTGCTGCTCGTAGTTCCTAACGCAACCAATCCGAGATCCCAGAATTTGCGTTTTACTCAAGAAGCTGACGGCCACCAACCTCTGTTATACAGATAACCGTGGACAATCGGGGATGGATGATTTGGCTAGGTGCCTAAAACAGTATAACAACATGAATTGTGAGCGCGCTTGGACGTTTTCCTTCGTAAGAAGACCGTAGAAACGACGTAATTGTCGGCCACAGTATCAGAAATTTAATCCGAATCGGAACTAGCTCCTGAGTAAGCAAAATGGGTTGACGGAAACAGATAAATCACCGTAGCAAGGAAGTGGATGGCTAGAAGATTCTTGCATAACCTTTCGTCAAACCGACCATTGCCAACCTAAGATACTTTGCGGCCGCAACGCGTCCTTCGGGAATCCGCCGCCGATACGCCCCATAAAGTCGGCATGATGAGCTCCTAGACAAGAGTAAATAAGCAGGCATGATGCTGTTATAGCGACAAGAATAGTCAAGGTCGTAAATGTTACACCAAATAATCAAGCAAATACTTTATGCATGCATTAGAAACGATCCACCGTCAAATGTGCACTGACACTCTGGACTTTCAGTTGCACTGCAAAGCCATAGTCACCCATGTACGCATTAACGGCTACTAAATACCACCACGTGTTGGTCCATCACATATCGCTTTGCCATTCGCGTTAACAGAATCCTGATGCTTTTTATTCCCTAAATTGTCACGGTGAGCTTTTAGCTTCTGTTAATCTATGCTACGCTATGTCGCGAACGTGAGTTCATGATCCTCGCCATTTTTCCGTCGTCATATACGTTTGATCAGTGGTGGTTTTCGCTTTATCTAATCTCATTAGCGTTTTATATCTTCACGCCAATCTGGCCTTCCTCGACGTTCCTGACTGTTGGAATTATCCCATAAAACATCCCATCTATCGTACTGGCTATTTGACCACACGCAATTACGCGTTGATGTACATAAGCGAACTGTACCGTTGTATCTGCTGTAGTTCTCAAATGATGCAGCCTTCTTTGGCATTTTTGATTACGTAATAGACTTTTCTCAAACTTACACAATGTGCAGCCGCGTATTTGTCCTTTGCTTACATTTTCATTACTTTTTTACTTCTACCAATATGCGGCCTTGTAGTCAAGGTATGTTCCGTCGCCACATTTTGATCGTGCTCCAGCGCATGCACGTCGAGAAACAACAAATAGACGTATTATTACCATTAGGTCGAGAATCATCAATTAGCAACCTCATTCCATTTCCACTTCCCGAAAATGGATGGTAACACCCGCATAAGCTGCATGAGAGGTATATGTTACTCAGCTGGTGCACTTCGCCAGGACATGTGTCAACAGCCACCCGAGGAATTCTAAAGAATCAAAAAACATTGCCTCACTGAGGTCATGGTTCTGAAGTAGGTAGACCTCTGCAACTTCGCATTCAATTCCCCATTTTTGGTTACCCCACGGAAAAAATCGGGGTTTCCTTGTACCGAAATGACGTCCGAGAGGGCTCCCTTAATTTCACAACTGTATTCAAAAATGTGCAGCGGAGCCGCCTGTTCTGGCTACGTTAGCCATGCCACAAATGTATTCTGGCATGGCGTGCATGAGGCGGATATGCTGGTTGACGTTTGACGTCGGCCTCTCCTTTCTGTTTTCTGTCATATTCCGATCGACAACTTTGTGTATCGTTACTCCCTGTAAACTGTTATTATTATTTGAATCTTCATTTCAACCCTCTCGAGAAAATCGCCTTGACATAACCACCAGTTAGATAGGGTAGCAGTGGATCACTAGGGCGCCACCGCTTTAGCATACCACCAAGGCCAAGCATTTAGTTTTATCTATTAACTATCAGCCGTTTTCAATAAATAAACATGCAGCTTATATGGGAGTATGGGATGAAGGTCGTTACCGGTGATAAGCAAAAGACCGCAGATTTTGTACCGGCAATAGTGCAGTTCAAAGGACCAATGTCAGCTTACATACGTCAACTCGTTCTGCTGACGTTAAAATAGTCCGAAGTAACAAACAGCCCGAGGATACACAAGAAAAAAACAAAAAATAACGGGAAAAGTTTAGAGTATCAGCAACGAAAGGCGACTTGATGGATGACACTAACCACAATCACTCTCTCTACTACAAATCATTTAGTGTCACTTGCTACTTGGAACTTACATATTGAAGCTACACTTGCATTGAAATGCCCTACCAACGATCTCCGTCAGCGACGGATTCCTATGAACACTTCCCGAAATCGAAACAAACTTGGATGTCTCCGATTTTTATTAGTTCATACACCTGCGAGTCTTTTACGGTTAAAATACGTGTGCAGCGGTCCAGCCCTTGAAAAATAGTAGCTGGCCCATGAACCGTCCTCAGCTAACGGGAGAACAGTTCAGGATACTCGGCCAAATCAAAATTCGTTAATTTTATTCCTGGCAGTCACAGTTTATTCTGGTTAGAAGATTCAAGCTTTGGGGTCTTCTGTCATTGGTGGATGATCTACAAATATTCTTTCAATTTTTATCAAGCAAAACAATGAAGTTTCACCCATTGTTCGTTGACCATGCAAAAGGGCACGCAGAATATTTCGAACAGATCGGACCATTCTTTCGCGCAATCTACAACAGTTGCTCGCTTTCAGCGATCCAAATTTTCCATATGTCTCATGACCCGATGGAAGCGTCGTCGTATTTGGTTGAGATAATTAGCGTATGCAACCGCAAATTTTGCTATAGGCGCCCCCGCCACCTCGGGTGGCCGCATCCTTCCACAAACTAGCGAGGGATTGTATGAAAGCTTCAGTTAACAGATAATGCATTAGGTTAACGGGAACCATCGGATACTCAGCCAGGCGAACAAAAACCCGGAACGTTCTATCTCGGGCTTGCCACGTCTAACGTAAAAGAGCCCACCTGTGCAAAAGCGGAGACGCGGCCAGCAGACTTGAAATGCCCAGCGGCAACGATGATATCTATTGTGCGCACGGTCAAGCCAGTACTCTTGCACATTGGCGATGTCGACCGAGAAATGTACGGACATCAGCTCCATCATTCAAAACCAAGATCCGCCTCTTGATGACTGCTGGTACGTGACTCGCTCAAACATGCACTTCTAAGTTTTGATATTGCCTGATAATCCGCCTCGTGAATATTTCCCTGTTGGATAGCATCACTCGATGGTTAGCTTCTTCCCAAAGGTCAGAATGTGACAATCCACTGGCAAGATACGGCTACACCATATCGTAGTGAATAAGTGGGCTTAACTGTAAACTATCGTCCAGGCCTCTTTCCTTCAGCTCTCTTCTCGCCCAGGAAAATAGGGCTGAATACCCATTAGTACCTCCAGACGAAGTTTTCGTACCTCATTTACGGTCATTAGCCCAGAATGCAAGGACACGCAAGGGAGCCAAATACTGGTTGCGCCTGGGCGTCCACGAGGCCCGCTTTAATTACGAAAGCCGGGTTGGAAACTATTACAAATGCAACAAGTGAGGCCGTTCTGTAGGAAAACCCATTTTATTCAAATATAAAACACGTTTGTTAACCCAGTTTTGGGCATTCCTGCCAAAAGGTAGCATTGCAAAACACCGCAGGTCTAAGAAGACAAAGGATTCGCGAACCAACGTTTGTTCTCACTGGTGAGAGTACTAACTCAACTCGAAAAAAAATCGACAAGGTCACAGTTCCTATGCAAATGCCCAGACCACAAACAGATTGCGCTAAACACGATTGTTCCTTCATACACAGATCGACTCCTCTAGTTTACCGTACACAAAGGACTATTAATCGGGACCAATTCTGAAAGGTATGCTTCAGCCTTGTCAGACTGGACTATTTCTGCGTCACGTTGACCCTCAGCTTGAGCTGCTCCGTCCCCTAAGTTACGCAAGGAATATCTCGCATAGATATTTGGCTGTTAGCTGAATAACACTGTTCGAATCCTGAGTTCGTGTTTCACTGACACAGCAAACACCAGTCGGCACAGTTTATTGTCAGTGCTAAAGACGCCTGAGACCGCCTCCGTTGACCCGCTTGCAATTAGGAGCGATGCACGTTGGAGTCAAGGTGAAAAAGGCCGAGATCCAAGGGCTGGAGGCTTGAAAAAAGGGGGCACAAGACTTGAAGACTATTCCCACCAGGCTGACAAGGCACCATAAAATGCGGGGACACTTTTAACCAGGGACGGCATTTGATGGATGGGTAGAGGGGGCAAATCAGACGTTTGGACAGAAGACACTTCGAAAGTCACGCTGTCAGTGATGAATAACAGC
This sequence comes from Fasciolopsis buskii, assembly GCA_008360955.1. Lineage (NCBI taxonomy): Eukaryota > Metazoa > Platyhelminthes > Trematoda > Plagiorchiida > Fasciolidae > Fasciolopsis > Fasciolopsis buskii. The sequence goes on along the minus strand of LUCM01002654.1, from coordinate 1,176 downwards.
TGCTGCTCGCAGTCCTCTCATGTTGTCTAATCTGCCCATGCGACGTCCAGACACTCTTAGCTACATATATATACAAGCCGTGTACAGCTGCGATGTCAGGCACAAGATAGATATATTAACTACCTATCGCTCGCAAAACCTAGACGAGCTGCGCTGGCTATTATGGTCTATTTCGTCACTATAGACAGTATGATAGATAGAGAGACTCGCGGACGCGCTTCCGCGTTACCACTAGGGATTGTCCAGAGCTAGTAAGACAGTGCGAGAACTGAAGTTAGGGTTCAGAACCAGTGTGTGGCTTACCAAGACCTGTGTGACAACGCCACTTAGTTTTCTGCTAATTAGTCAAGCCAATTAATTTTCGACATGTGAGGGACTACTTGACAGACCTCTCTCCCCTATCTCTTTAGCTCACGTCCGTTGTTTTTATCGACCGACCGGACTTTTCAAGCGGAGCGTTCATAAGGAAGTCCAAGCCCCAAAGACGTCACAACGAGCCCAACCCTGGTGGCTTTTTAGCCCAAGCTCGTCCATAAAAATGGTGGGATTTCATTTCTGACAGAGATAACATTCGGACGCTCACGGGCTTTGTACAATGTACTGTACCCTTTTCGTGCGAGCGAATCGGCACTGCTTGTCCCGATGTTCAGAAGGGCCTCGGGGGTGGTGCTCCACGTACGTGAAAATTAGCCTGGGTTCTCGCCACAACTGTTTTCGTCTTTGGCTCGTGGATTTCAAGGCGTCTCAGGTTTAGCATAAAATTTAATCTAGCCGTTGGACCTGTGACCAGGTTTTTATTATTCCTTCAACGTCTCCAGAAGTAGATTACACCAAGCTGTCCTGCTACCTGATAGTTCTTGTCAGCCATGTCAGAAAAATCTTTTGTGAGTAACGGTTTCTTTGGTTCTAGCTTCTCGGAGCGGAATTGAACTAACTGATAAGGGGCGGACTGTTCAGTCTTATAAGTATGCAATGATCGTACTGGACAAGCATAATGTACATGTCAGTTAACACGTTGTTGATTGCGTGAGTGAATTTAATCGTTACCCCAGTAGCTAGGTTTCGTTTTCATACAATGTACTTCTCCGATGACTAGCGCATGGAAACCTGTGACCGCACCCACCTTTACGTAGGTTGGTCCTCAGGAAATAGTTCGGAAACTTATAGGACCTCGGG
>LUCM01002653.1:0-22218 GCA_008360955.1 Fasciolopsis buskii | reverse complement strand
ATTCATGTGTAAAATGCAAAAGTAACTGGAAATTGTTGAGAAACAGTCACTCACACGACCGTTCCGCAGCTCTGTAAATGTATTTTGTTTATTTCTGCACGCTTGTGTCCTGCTAGAATTGCGCTTGAAGTCCAAATCCTCAAATGTTTTGTTCGTTATCAGTGAGAACCCTTTGATCTTATTCCCATATCCTTTATCTTTTTATCATTGGAAACAATCCACGGTTTCAGCTGACCGCTAGGGCTACAGCACCATTCTAAACAGGGTGCGCTGCACAGCCATTTTTGAGAGTGTTCCTTGTCTGAGCGCCCCAGAACTTAACCAAACCATTACATCCGACGACGCTGGAGGAACATAGACAGCTGTTCAACACCGAAGCATCGCCATTTTATTTCTTTGTAAATGGATTCGTTTTGCCCAAAGTGTCCGGAGGATTCGTTATATGCACCAGTGATCGTAAACTTCCAACATCCTGGTATCCTGGACTCGCAGCACCCGGGTTTCGCACCCACATAAGGGCGCGGGGCGAATCGTAACGCAAAAGGCGCGAACTGTTTTTGGAGTCCGCTTTCACTGTGTTCCCTTGGTACCCGTTGAAAATGATGAAATGCTCTATGTGCCTTGTCGATTCTAGAAGTAGCTCCACACTTTATTTGCTCGTTCGGCTGGAGAACCGATCCAAGTTCATGAATGGTTGCATTTTCAAATCGCTAGCTGTTGATTAAAAGTTATTGGGACTAGAAGGGTTGTGAAGGCTTTTGATCTGTTCGTGTCGATTTCGAGGCACGCTTTCGTGGCATAGTGACTGATTCAATGGAGTATTGCCCCCATGGCGCCAAGGGAATCACCGAGCACTATGCAGTCCTCCGAAAGCTCCAGACCTGTGACATAGAATAATAGGAAAAGCTAGATTTCCGTCGCTACGTTATTAATAGTGCAATCATTACTATAATTGAACACAACCAACGAAAAGAGGAGGACCTTGCCTCACCCCAGAAGGAACAACAAATTCTGAAGGGGTCTCCTTGCACATCCGCACTTCTGTCGTAGTGAAGGACTAATAAGACCTTAGTATTCTGGAGAGCTTGGCAGATATAGCATCAGCTTCAACTAATTCCCACAGGGACTCATGATCAAGTCAGTTGAATGCAACATGGAAATAAACGAAAGATGCTACTTTGAGCTGCTCTGAATTTTAGCGGTATTCCAGAACTGGACGCGGTGTAAACCCTTGAGCACTGCAAACTCAGCCACGTCCAAAATCCCTTTGGTTTGACTCAATGAGACGACTTCGCACAGTTACCAAGTGATTAAATAGTAATACACATGAAACCTTCGGCGCAATGTCAATTGGACTGATATTTCTTTATATATAGAAGATCCCTGTGTCGCCTTTCTGAAAATAGGCCCGCGGCCGCTCAATATATATATGTGACCCCACTTTATTCACTTCTAACTGCAGATTGGAAGTCATTCACCTATCCACAACTTGATGACTCGTCAGGTGGTGTACAGTTTCTCTGTGATTTCGTAGAGGTTTTGGTTCACTCCGCAAGCAATCGAAAATGTGGTAAAAGGTAGGAACAGTCAGTCAATTGAACCTTGATAGTTTAAAATGTGTAGAGAAAGATGTTGCACTTAATCGATCAAACATCAGTGGTAATCAAAGAAAATTTTGGAGAATGCACTTCTGAGTATAACAAAGTTAAGTATGCGATAACCTATTCAAGCGTATCTCCGGGTATGCCACTCCATTCTTACGTTTTTGCATCCTGTCAGCAACGAGGTGTTCTTTTTCCCAGGGGTAATAATCAGAGAAGTAAGTAACCGGTGAAGGCAGAAAGTTTTCAGTTTAGAACACGAAAATATAAGGTCGTTCAATCAAAAAGAACATTAATTGGAGGACAATGGAACATTTTAGTTCAATAATGTTTGTGTGAATGAAGAATTATTCGAAAATACAAGGCTAAGTAACTGGTCGTTAATGATTTTCGTGCACCTTCATTGTTGACAGATAATGACTCATCAGCGGATTGAGAGAAAACGTCATTTCATTTAGATGCAACCTGCATAATATGATAGAATGAGTGCCTCTTAGCAAAGTCACTCAAATTATTTTGACTAATAGCATTCTCCAAAAGAGTGTGCGGGTCACTTTCTCGGAAGAAGAAATCAACCTGTCGGCGGTCAGTATATCTGAGGAAATTGAGGATTTTGTCTACAAGGTTATTTGAAAGGAAGTTGCGCGTAGTTGGACAACAGAGAAAATAAGGATAGAATATTTCCTACCACTTTTTGGGGCTATAAATGAGTCAGGGATAGGCCTACGGATTTTCCGGTTGACGTTGCATTCGAGATAGGGATGATGAAATCCTACTGGAATCAGACCACCGAAAGTATGTTTGTCTTGACAACGATAATTTAGCGCATTACTTTCTTGCATCGAGATCCGCATCTGTTGGTGGTGTTCGCTGCCAAGCTTGAAATATGGGGAGAGATCAGTATAGAGATAGCTGTTGACGGCATCTCCTAGATTTGGAGAACGATCAGTCTGGTATGAACGAAATCAAAACAATTATGTGAATCCAATGGAACATTTATTTTATAAACAGCACTCCTGGAGCAAAGTGACCTGGATTGTATACTGTCTTTTAGGTCATTGCAGGTAATTTCTCGTTTAGCCCCAACAACGACCTCATGTTGCGAGTTACAGCAGTTGATATATGGATGCTATGCTCCAATCTGTCGTTGGTTCACTCATGGTCCAGTTTGATGCTTCTGCACTTTGGCATGAAATGTTTGTGTTGCTTGCCTAAAATGATTCCCGAATTCCGTTGTCATCTATGAGAAAATGCATAGTTTCCACCGTGAAAGGTTAAGATGCCACATTTGTGTACTTGTGGAAGACAACGTCGATGGGCTTTGTGCTTTTCCGATCCAAATATAAATAAATCCACTGTGCGTTGCAAAACGAAATTCTAGCGAAACAACATAGTCTCCACGGTATGTATAAAGAGATAAGAATGATAAACAGCTAGCAATGATAGCAACATTTGGACATCAAATCGTCTTTTCCCGATAGTTTACGTAAAATGGTGGACTCAATATGCGCTTCATCAATACGGCTTCAGTGAGCTGGCACAAAGATATGAATATTGCACCAGGCGTGTCCAATAATGATTGAATCACAAAAACACAAAACACAATAGCGTTTCCACATCCGTCCAAATCACAACAAGCATTTAGTCCAAGTTCCTGAATCAAACTGTTGATTTGATTGAATATCTCAGCTGAACATTTTGAAAGTTAAATATTATCATGGAATGTCTTTTTAAATGACTATGTAGATGTAAATGCACAGACTCCATGGCGAACAATTTTTAAACAACTTTTATCATGGTATAATTTATCTTTTACTTCATTTATTAATGAGACCGAAATATACTTCATTTTTCAGGAATCGGGTCATGGCCAACCAAGGGCTGCCAAGTGAGGAATTTGACCGATGGTTAAAGGATTCGAACCCGCAGCCCATAAGAGCAAACGCCGCTATCTTATCTAATTTATCACTACCGGTAGACAGAAAAAATGAAAACTGATTTTTTAAGGTTAAAGGAAGATTTCATCTGAAGTGTTACCTGATAATTATTAGTCCTGGGAGAGATGCTCATAGAAATTGGTTATCTGACGAACTGCCGTATTCCTTTGGTTTCAGTAGGACGCCTTGAGAACAGCCAGAGAAAGCAATGCATGCCCTCGATCAATGCCGTCAGCTTAGCAGATCTCAAAATGTTTACCACCATTTGTTCGCAAAGTTTTCTGAATCCCAGTAAGGAATCACTTATCTAAAGAATTTTTGTTTGCAATCCGAACGCAAGCTTCTTCTTCAGTGTTTCACACTAAACGGATTCACAGCTGGAATCTTTTATATATTGTCGTAGTGTCTGGTGTGTTTTGAGCGACAGCGCGGAGACTATTGAGGTATCCGAAAACGGTTTATATACATAGAGGCTATATATTGTCAGAACTTGGTAGGTGGAAAAGTCTCTTTTCAAATAACAACAGCCATGATGGGTATTGGTTTGAATATTTTTCTAGCTGTTCTTTTTGCTAGAGGTGAGTTGAAGTACGCAAATTGCAGCAGTGGACTTTAAATGAACAGGGTGGATTTTAAGCAATTTCAGTTTGATGCACCCAGCGATTTCATGACATTACCCTTACTACACACTTAAGTAATCTCGTAGAAATAACGAACATGTCAAACATAGCGGCCGATTCTGGTCTCATGTGGTAGGGTCAAATTATTTTTCGGGTTCCAAGAAGAAGTCAGATAGTTAGTCAGTTTACAGTGCATAAATATACTTACAAGTTATGATAGCGGATGAAATAGACTATTTCGCTCTACTTTCCACCTCAGGTTTCCATCCCACTAAGGCCAAGGAATCGGTGCCAGACATAGTCCTGCTCAATCCAAAACAGTATCGGAGAAGTTCACTGCACTTTAGCAGTCAAGCTGATTATTTGCCGTGTCTTCATTGTTCCTTGCCTAGAATCCCGAGCAGCCCAGCTCATTGCTTAAACAATTTGAAAACCTACCTCCAGGAGAATAAACAGCCAATTTATAGCTGGAATGGTGTTTAGAATCTTTCAGAAAATTCATCCACCACTGAATGACTTGAAATATTTCACGGTCAACATTGGTTTTGTTTCCTCCTCACTCAGTAATCTAATAACCAAATTTTTTGGTTCATTTTCAAAACTTTTGTTGCAGAGCGTCATACCATCCGTTCATTTGTCTAAGTTTAGTGTCTTGGCCTACTCTACGTTGAATTTGAGCGCCAAACATTTTAATCGGAAATGCATAGAACAACTGTTACCTGGTCGGAACAACCCAAACGCGTTCCTTCTTTGTAACTGTGATTGCCAATTATGCATACATATAGGTTTACCATTGTAGGAGGTTTGCGAGTTTATGATGAATTTCACAAACCTTGTTCGGAACTCATGCGGAATCTCAGTGAACAAGGTTATGCACATTAAACCCGAAATAACTTCGATTCCTAAGCCAGGAAACCTGTATATTAAGTAGAAATATTTTTCGTTTTTAGAATGCTCCTAAGACGACCGTTGCAAATTTAAGTTTATGGGCTTTCTTTGTACACAAGTAGAAATCGCACACCAACGTTCATCGAACTTGTTCTGCGGTCACTGTCCTCTCACAGGAGTGACCAGTCAGTGACTTTTGCAACTCACCATTTGACCAGAATCTACAAATATTCGATCGTGATCGAATAGAACGCATTGACGCAGGTCTGATCTCTTCTGCAGAGTAACATTTCAGGGTTGAACTCACTGTTATTTAATATAACTATCACACCGACAGATCGAATATGCCAAAAGAAGTCATCCTGCAACAACTATGTTCAGTGACTAGACGGATATTCACTGTTCCCCCTATGGCGGATTCAGCCAGGCTGTAGGCAGAAAACATCTAAACTTGTGCAATTTTGCAACGTGATCAATAGAACGGATAACACAAGTCTTTCGTCAAATTCTGCTGCCGTGGATGGCAGATAAGGCCGACCAATTTTTCCCATTTTTCATATTTGCTTTGAAAATTTTATGAACTGACCATTACAAACAGGTTTCCATCGCACGCAAGCCATATAGGAAACATTACGAACGTTATTTACCGTCTACCAGATGTCCAGGAACAGAAAACAAGTGGTGACTAGGGCCTCAATTGTTATTCAGCAAAACTGTCCAAAATGGTAGCACCATAATATAATGAGTAGACATGGTTCAGTGCAAGAACTATGAGCGAAATATGTCACATTTCGGGTATCGATAAAGCCTCGAGCCAAAAATCACGCTGACAAATGGCACACTAGTATACAGCGTTGTATACATAACGAAAGTCGAGTTTGGCCATCGTTAGCGTTTTGCCGTTAGTGGTTGAAACATAAGTGTTGATGAAATCTATGATGAACACTGCTCTCCGTCTCCCATTCAAATGGTAGCGAAATTGTTTAATTTTCAAAGTCAATTTACTAATTTCTTCTTACAGCTTTACCATCAAACGAGACAATCGGTGAGATCGGAAAACTGTTTTTGAAACCCGATGATAAATTTGGCAGACTGAATATTCCCTTGTATAGTGGGCCAAGCAAGTGTACTTATGTGAATTCAACTCCTGGTGCAGTCCTTAGATTGGATCTAAACAGGATAGCTGTGGGTTATTCTGGAAACCTCTTCTGTTCTTCTGCTGATAAATGATCAGCTGAAACAGTTGGAAAAACAAATAAAGGTATCCACGATCCCTGGCCGTATTTCCCAACATAAAGTCAGAAGACTGGTCAGTCTGCCGATTTCACATACATCTTTATGCAGATGATTTACTATTGCGCCTTTCTGCAAAATGGTCATGGATAAAGAGCCAGAGTCTCAAAGCCCTCAACGTTGCACGAGGGTTAGGAACTACGGTTTTGGACTCATGGATCGTTGAGTCACAACGGAAAGTAACTGTCAGTTTGCAACTTTAAGCTCTTTACCATTGGTGAGGGAAGCACGGGTTCATAAATTACGAAGAACAACAGCAAAACTGCATGCAGCTTTTCTGTGGTCTGTTCTGAGTGCAGAAACACATGAGTGCGAACTGTATTGCTAGGGTGAACAAAGTACAACTGGTAATTCAAACCACGTTTCAGTCAATAACACAATCAAGAATCTAGCACACTTTCGCCATCGCACGAATTTAGATAGTTTGTTCAGCGTTAGAACCAATACTGAGCAGCGTTCCGAAGAGAATTAGCGTGAACTGCTTCCCTTGACCGACCATATCATGTCCCCCGCCGAATTTGTAAATTGCAGTTTGGCTGAGTACTCTATGAAAGGTATGTGAACAATTTCATTCGCACCAAATTCCGGGCTCCGATTGAAAATCAAGAGCCTTCTTGTTGAAGTTTGCTCTTAAGAATCCCATCACCATGTTTGTTTACCGCAAGTAAATAATGTGAGGAGTACTTTGCTTGGATGTTCGCCGAAAATACCATGGAAATTCTATTTCCGTGTTCTCAAGGTACAGTCAGCCTATTTGGTAGGGAACTTTGCCTTATGGATTGATGGCACACTGTTTATTCCGACCACACAATCTACAAATATTAGAATTGTATGGACAGGCACTTTATACATTATGGCTACTGAAGACTGTTTCGAGTACTATGCATTGCTTTTCTAATTTGGCCCTGCAATATAAAACAACCTGCCGAATATGCTCATTTTGATAGAAAGTAACCAAAGGTACCCCATCTTTTTCTACCTTTTAATGACTGTCATTTTCAAAACCTACTGGACTGTATGCAGTTGACCAGAACATTTAGCTATTTTTTTGGTCTAATTTTCCGTTTTCGTGTTTTTTTCTATTACCTTCTTCCACTGACATGGAACCAAATCTCAGATTCCGTAGAATAATCGCACCGGGATTGGTTGTTATTCTGCTCCACGCTTGATTAATTATACAACATGTTGCTTTGAAAAACCTGAGGAGAATGTTTAGTCAGTCTATACGAAGGGTATTTTTCAAACACCTTTCGGTGGTTTGGTCTGGTAAAGGACAATACATCTATCATTCATTTTTGAAAGAACATTCCGAATCTGCTCAAAATTTAAGCCTGGAAATGACAGTCAACATTGTGATAAAAACTGCATTAAGGCGGGAGACACCGAGGAAGAATTAACAAATATGCTCTATAGGGCGTGACGTGATCATATTCCATCTTGGCGCTATTTTACCGCGTGAAACAATTTGATTGTGAAGTTGGTCGTGTAAGAAAACGTGACTGACGTTCGGAACTATAATTGCGTGTACGTTTATCGCTAGCAATGCAGTAATTATTAATTCTGAGTATTTTCTCAGTCAAAATCTGCAAAACGTTTCATGTTAACACATTTTAATTGCTTTTCGACCCACCTTCACCTCCAGACGATGAAAGCACCGAGTTTGAACCGGGATGTGGAGCCCAGCTTCTTCGCGCGGAAGTATACAACAAGTTTTTTCCTTCGCACGAAATGGAAAATCTCTCACGAGCCCGATGTCATGACGATACTTCGTGGTTCGTACGAATACAAAGGCTTCAAGCCTGAAGCTTTTATTAGAATACTTAAATTTAAGTAACTTGTGCACCTAGCCACTTTAACTCGGGTATTCTTCGGAATATTTTTTTAAAGGCATGAATTTCAAATATACTGCTTTCTGAACAATTTGCTTCTTCGTGTTCATATAACTTGGCATGAATTTTTCTTGAGAAGCGTTACCCGTGGCAACCAAACATAGGACTTTCTTAAGAAGTGCCATCAACTAAAATAGTGAACAAGTGAGTGATGGCCCGAAATTTATTTGGTTGATTCCTTAACTTGAGCGGACCAAAGAGTATCACTGTTTGTTTTGCAAAACAGACGTCATCGTCAGTCAATTGTTCCAGAGATCGGGTAATATTGGCGGATGATCACTCGCAAATGTTAAGCGGATAATGTAGCGTAATCACCGGGCCGATAAACATTTCCACTAACGGAACTATAATTTTCGTTTATCTAATTATGGAAACAAATCCTGGGTGGTTATTAGGGGGGCAATGCTACCAGGGTGATTATTGCTGTTGACATTTCAGTAGCATAACAAATATACCTAACATTTTGTTATTCATTCTGCGAGTGAACTGTCACTTTTTTACCAGAATCGTCTGAGTGTACAACTGAAATACTGCAAACCAGCAAGTGCCATCTTAGCCCAACTGCTAAAGGTAAATAGACAATCCTCCATTTTCCCAACACTTTTTATTACTGTTACGCGAAAAATGTTGGTACTATGGTTTTTCCGTATGGTTCTACAAAATGAAAACACGAAAGTTAAACTACGGTCCATGCGGTTGCTAATAAAAGTGTGTAGCTCTTTTTGACATGAATAGAAATCACACTGGCTCATACTGATGACACCGGTCAAAAGGAACTCAGACTTTCGAAAGTACGTTTCCTTTTTGCGACGCATGCTGTACATTGACTTATTTTGATTTCACTCCAAAGATTTCCTATATAATTTCGAGGTAATGGAATGTTTACAGGCAAGGCGCAACAGATTCTCTGCATCCGTATTTCATAAACCATGGTACCCTTGACCAGAAAAAAATATGTGCAGCGTTCGAAGCTAATTTACATTCGGAATTAGCTCATCTAACAGGTAATAAGTATTCTGACCCGGTACCAGATATAGTATCAGTGTAAGGAACGGCTAGGCTTTTAAGTAAATTTTTAACAACTATGTATGTAAAATAGAGTATGTACGATAAGCTGAATCCCTTGTGCATTGTGCATAATACATTTTAGTTGTTCTTTTACCTTACTTTTCCGAGCAATGTTAATTTTTCACTAACAGGTACAAACGATCACTCCTTTCAGTTAAAAGGGATGTGCAGTTAAGTACGGATATGGTATTAAACCGAATATGTTAGTTTCCCTACTCTTGTTCACACGGTCCTGTATCATGGACGCGCAAGTAGTTGAAGAAATCAGATTGAATGGATGATTGGGCCTCTTTTGACGTTTTCTTTTCAGCCGCTCATGGAAGCACTGACGTGATACAGGTCGCCTAAGTGCCCACAATCCTGATATGGATCCCGGTGCTGTACTTTGTTCTTAGTGCACTAGCAACCAACATCATCGCGATGTGACGGATAGACGATTTCTACACTCACAAATGAATGCTTGTGATGAACAATAAAATGCCTGGTTAACTGCAACTAACTGATAAAACTAATAATTTTCAACTACGGAATACCGTGTTTTGCAATTTATTACCCTGAAAGAATATTCACGAACCTTCGGGTCACAAAGCCAATAATGGATGAAGGATAGTCGAAACTATCAAGTCTTCTTTTTACCGAGACAGTGGGCACCTGCAAATCAGAAAGAGTACCGATGCAACCGTGATGCAAAGATGCTTGTAGTTTATTTGTCCAAGTAGTAGCGCGGAGTAATTAATACCTACTATCATCTTGCATGATTAACCTTCGGCCTCAAACATTTTCGCCCACTGGAAGCTATGTAGTCGGCGTTGTATTATCAAACTAAACAGAATGGTGGAACACAGGATTTAGATAGAACCAGTAACCAGGCATGTAGCATATAGAATTCGTCACATGAGATATGGTCCAGTGTTTGATATTTTTCTGTTCTTCAATAGACAAAACTGTTCAGGGAATTTTTCGTATCTGAGCAATGTGCTCTTTTAATACTTGACGCCATTTTAGCAAAGATACGATGCTTTCAATTGGTTTGTTCGGTACATGAATGCCGCTGAAAAGCCGACGGCGGGGATTGAAATATGCATAGCTCAAGTGGGTATTAGAATTGTTTAGATACGAAAGTATGCTCTGTTGTAAGAAAACGGCAGGCCTGTTGTCGTATTGGTAGCCCACACGTTAGCTTGTCTGTTTATCTCGTTAAACCGTGGCTTATGCACATTCTTGCTTTCCCTCGCTCTCAATGACCCGTCAATCTGTAATGTGCATGATCATAAACTAGGCGAATTTACTCAATGTCGGACTGTTTCGTACGATAAGTCGGAATTTCTCCTTGAAAACATAGAGCTTGATAAACTGCTATCTGCTTAGCCGACTGGGTGACGAGTGACGGATATTGTTGTGGAAACGATTTTCCATTGACTCGTGGCATTATTTCCTTTGTTCGTATTTTTCCCGTGGCATAGTTCTGCCTCCTGTGCTTAATACAATTGCGCGGTTCAGGCTGCTCTTTTCATTGTCCCAGACAACAAGTCAGGTGCATGCAGACATTTATGCGGATTGTGATTCGAAGAGAACGGCAACAGATTTCCCCAGGTAACACTGAATAGAGAGAACAAACAACTCTGGATGCAGAATGCATTTCTAATTAGTGCACTTTCTAATGAATGGTAAAAACACTTCAGTCTGTTTAGTGGAAATAATGTAATTTAGAAATACCAAGAAATGTTTTCAAGCGTAAAATTAGCTGGATTGTGAAAAGAATCAAAAAGGCAATGAAAGAAATCCACAACCTTGTAGAGTGAAGTATATTCCGTGTGCTTCTGTGTAGACTAGTATCCGAGTTGCTTCAGTTGTCGCACTCAGTTCATGGTATGTGCTTTAAATCAGAAAAAATGGACTTTTAATTTGCTGTCCACAAACAAGCACGTGCATGTCGGCTGAGCGAATTCGGTCTTAAACAAGTCATCGCACGGAATGTGATGGTTTATAAGGCAGCCATCACAGCATCACACCCATTCTATGGAAAAGCATTCGACGGCAATCTGAAGATTTAATGTCAGTAACATGTTCAGTGATATTTCGCACATACAATAGTAAGAAGTGTAAACAAACCGGGGCACTTGGCAAATGAACTTAGCCACTTCACTCTAGTCTTCCTCGGATTATAAATGCAAATGGCGAACGAAACATTTCGGAGTGTGCGAAGATTGAATTATGACCTCATCTTTCATGTTTCGTTGATCAAACAAAATCGTGATTTGGCAAATTTCTTTCGACTTCCTGAAACGCAAGTTTAAACTTGGCTGATTTTGACTTATTCATTACTTGTCAGTGCCAGAAAATCGTTGCTCATTATTGGCGATGAGAGACTTCATCGTCATTTTCGACTTCAGGTTTCGTCTCAAGTCCGAGAATCGCAGGTCTAAGCAGTTTTATTGTCCTTGTATTGTCACGAAAGTGCAGAGCATTATTAGGCAGGGGCTGTGGCCAACAAAGTGCTGCAAAGAGAGGAGATCGACCGTCAGTGGCAGGATTCGAAATGGGAACTTTCATGTCTTAACGCCACGATCACATCCGCTTGACAACCGCCGACCATGAGAAATTAATCAGTAAACTGATCCCATTTAAGGAACAAGCCGAATAGTCAGTATGTATGAGTATAACCTCAAAGTTATTCGTTTGCTTTAGTTTTGCAAAATATTAATTTTTCTTTAACATTTCGTCATTTTCTTCTCACGTGAAAATACGAATGCAACTGACGATATGTGAGTTGAACGTTTCGTGATGAACATCAAAAGTGATTTTGCTCTCTGTCTGTCATCTTAATGAACAGTCATCACTGTTATGCCAGTCGCTTTGAGGTGGATGGGCAGTAATGGTTATGGTAGTGCTCAAAGATTCCGTACTGAATTGAATCCTTCCTGCCCCGTGGGAAGCCTAGTGATTCAAGTCTTCCCTTAAGTTCTCCAAAATAATTCCTACGTGATTTGATCAGACACCTCTGGGGGTCTTTCTATGAGCTACCCTACTAATGTCCGTTCTTCCGATCTGCATACCTTGGGTGGTGTAGCGGTTAATTTTGCCTCAATAAATGTGGTTGGCGTTACCATAAGCGTCCGATCAGCGACTAAATCGAAGAGTTTATCTAATTATTAGTGTTCAATTCACCTTGCCTCCATCAGCGTTTCTGCAATTAAAAACCTTTGGAAAGACGGTCTCGCAAGGAGCTCATCGCAACTCTGACATTTGTGAGCAGCGTCTCCCAAAAGGCTTGGCAACACCATACTTCCGTGATCACACTTCGCATTCCCAGATGCAATCACATTCTCTCGCTTTACTCGTTGCATTTAAAGTGATTGGGTTTCTAGTTTTCAGTCTAATGCCGTCGTCAGGAATGTACTGGCAGACCGGGTTTCAATCTAGAGTCTTTTGGTGTGCACTTTGGTGTACGTGTCAGTTATAGTTGTCTGTTGATCGTATATTTGTATGCCTTCATTGACTGCAGCTCCCCGGAGGCTAAAGACGATTTCTATCGGGACTTTTCTCGTCGATTCTGAAGTAACGGCGTAATGCACGCTGTGATTTTTGCTTTCGTTTGCATCTAATCCGTGGTTCCCAAACATCCTGTTCACATACCGCCAAAGTTAAATAAACTGGACTTTCAGTTTGAACAATAACTGTTTCCAGTTGAAGAGGGTTGACACTGGCATCCTCGACGAATCATCATCACCGTCATCAGCGAAGGTTTTCTGATAGTTAGGATTCTGGGGCTGCATGTGTTGCGTGTGTGTCAAGCAAATCAACCATTAAATTGTTGTCCACTCTCAGCGCTTGATCACGATATACATGCCGTACATGACCACACACGCATAAAATGCAAATGTACAAAGCAATGCAATCAATGGGACCGCAAGTTTACCTACAATCCTAGGATAGGTTCCAGTTCAAACTGTACCCTGTGGTTGATGATGGCACTGCCAACTGCAATAGTATCTTGTTGTTGGCCAAAAGGTCATAAGAACAACCGGAAAACAACTTTTCGAATTGCTCAACATCCTAAAGGATTCTCTTTTGCCAATCTGCTCATAAATGGAGGAAGGGTTAAACAAAATGGTTCGAGTGAAGAAATTAAGAAAACCACATGGGATTGCAAAATGACAACATAGAAGTAGGTGCTTAACTAATTATTGCGGCAAAGTAGAAGTAAATGGGATTCTTAACATAGAAATTCATCGACAGTGGACTGCAACCAGTTGCGAAGGAAATCACGTAAACGGTAGTTCGAAGGTGAACGTGATTATATTTCCGTTTTCCATCGGAAATGCAGCGAAACTGAATGTCACAAATCAGAATCACGGCAAAAAAGCACAACTCACCAACTCCTAGCCAGTAGGAATATTACTTTAACCTAATGTAAAATATCATGTGAATTTTATTGATTGTGGCACCAATGTTTGCCGGATTTTATTGGGATTCGGCAAAATCCAGAAGCTGAGCTATACGATCATCTTGAAATGATGGTTGGTAATAGTTAGTCTGACTTTACTGATAGTCCTGAAATTGCGAATATGAATTAAAGAAAGCGTGAGACTGTTCATAATAGTCTAAATAGGATGGTTTAATAAACAAAGGCACATTCATTTCACGTTGTTGTCATAAACTTGAAGACATCGCAAAAGTTAGTGTGCACTGACCGCATACACTAGTTCTTAAACAGAAATACAGTCAAAATTTTACATATTCGCAATAGAAGCTCTAAAAGACAAATTTCTGGTTATTCATATTTTATGATCAAAGCGTTTATGCAGCAAAATAATATCGATTTTATTGTCACCTCCCGATTTGAAAATGTCTTTACTGCGGGAAACAAGTGTGACCTGTATCTGCATTGCCGCACATACATACCATGATACCTCGTGATAATCGAAGGGATATCTATCAGCCAGTACACATTAAGTGGTCCTGAACGCTCCGAAAAGATTAATAAGAGGAAGATGTAAACAAGCGCGGTTCTCACACGAAGAATAATGCTACTTACATGCGGAAGGCCATGGTAAGTAAAGTTGATCTTAATCCACTCAAAAATGCTCAGGTTCTCAAGAATATTCCTAAATCAGAAGAACCATTACCAACCATTGTTTGACGCTAATCGTAGAGCTCAAATTCTGGATCTTGCCAAATCCCAATATAATCCAGTAAACATGGTGCCACAATCAATAAAATTCACACTGAAATTTCAGATTTGATTAAAGTAGTATTTTCAAAGGCTGAGTTCGGTGAGTTGTGCTTTGTTGTCATAATTCTGATTCGTGACATTCAGATTTGCAATCCGTGGTATTTACTCCTAGCACGTAATCCAGCAGCTCCATTCCCAATGCAAAAGGGAGATGTAATCACGCTCACTTCTGACCTACCGTTGACGTGACGTTCTTCACTGTTGCCACTCTGCACGCATAGTGCATATAAGTGCGAAAGCTTGCATGTGTTCTTTCCGATTCGAGATTCTCCTTTCTCGCAATTCATCGGCGGCGCATTTCTGTTATCCCACCCAGGGTTTAAGCCCGGACTGTTTTCACCGGTTTATTCGCTTCCACTTTGGTGCCCATCAAAATTACCTAGTCTAGTTTGCTCCGTTCTCGCGATTTGACTCACGCGCGTAGTAGAAGTCCAGTTCCGTCCAGGCTAGTGCCAGTTATGCCCTGTGGTCACTGCAACTGTGCTACCATTCCTGTCCCAGCTTATCATAATTTCCGGGTTAAATTTGCTCACACATTGCCGTTAGTGACGGTTAGCGATGTCTGCCAACCGAGAAGGACATATACCTATCTTGTGAAGAAGACCTGACTTGTCGGAAAGCAATCGAATAGAGTAAACGAGCAGCAATCGTGTCTTCATTTGAGACTGTCGGACCCTGTTGACTGTCTTCCAGGACTACACATCAGAAAACGTGGCCCACTAATTTGGACCAGCCCCGAGGGCTGGGCAGCAAATTGGTAAGACATGTCTCCAATGCGAAATTTTCCTTGTCTGCGAATCCTGGGTACGAAATGATGATGGATTTGCATAAGCAGCAGGTTATGATGGGGGAGAGACTTGAGTTCGATGTTTCCGGAGTATGAGGTTGATGAAATGACCTGCAGTTTTTGCGAAGGCAGTCAGCTAAGCGCAGAAAACAGCATTCCCAAACTCTACTGGTAAGTGTTTTATATATCAAGCAAGAAACTTAGCAACCTTCCCATTGGGTGTGGAAGAACTTCAGTAGAATTGTTTACCCAGCCAAAATTTATCTCAGTAGATTTTACGCAAAATACATTTGCGTGTAAATACAAATTTTGAAGAAGACAACATATACCATTATAAAGTAATCAGAAGGCTTACGAGTTCATCTCAAAACACAGCGAATTACATTTCACATCAAGTTATCCTGCACGCGTCGCTTTTTTGGGCAACATCGTCAGTTAGTAAATGCACGATCTAACGCTACAGGTTTATAGAACTCAGTTATTTTGGATCCATTCTCATTGGCCACCTCAATTGTTTGAACAAAATGTTGATTTGGTCGGACATACATCGAAATCAGCTGGCCACAACATTAGAAGATGGCTTAATTTGCAGTGCGAAACTCTGGTTTTAATAATACAATGTGGTATTACATTAACTGGCAGCACTGGAAACCACTGTGAATCCATTTACGGTGTAAACGGTTTCCGATGATGATAATACCGCGGTTTAGCTGCATGAATCTCTCGACCGGTGCACAATCGCTTAATAAATGAGGTCATGCGTGGAGCAGTTAGGCCCTTCATATTCTTGAACGAATTTGACTTTTTTCAGTTTCCGACGACCGGCATCAATTATCATGTGGTGTTATCTTTTATCAGCTCTATGAACATGGAATCATCAAAATTCGTTCAGAATGCATAAAAACACCTGTTAGAACCGAGTTATTTTTCGGCATTTCGTTATTTACCATAATAGGACACATTTGACGTATCATAAAGATAACTTGGCTACATTCTCACCATTTTCGTACTCTTTATTTCCTCCAGTCGGATAGGGCCATCAGCTGATGTTTTTAGTATGCCACACAAGATCATCCAAAGGCCGTGTGATTTAATGTCACCGATAAGTTTTAATGTCCAAGTTTAACTATCATCTGCTAAATAAATTATGCAATGAGGTCCATTGCAGTTGGCGTTTCTATTGAAACTGCTACACACTTGGTAAATCAGATCAGACGATAAATAAGATAAGAGGAATTTTATTTTATTCCCAATCGCTGAAACAAACGGAGTTAAATGCAGTTTTCACAACAGCATGATTGCAAATGTTTCAGTTCATGTTCCCCTGTTTTCATTTCTGTGCGAATGGATCACAATTGACCCTCGTGCGCTTCTGAACGAAAAATTATGATAAAATCTCCATTTGAAGGACATCTAGCGTTCCAAGTCGGCGTTCGGCATAATGCGGCTGAGCGATAGTTCAATGTGAGCCATGCGCCTATTCATCACCAGGTGCGGCGCATTCATTGCCTGTAGGTTAGACTGCTATCGTCCCACATACATAGCCCAAACAAAAGTGCTCCTCTTAACCAGCACATATCCTGCATTGTAATGTAGTCAGTTCAGAATATTTCAACCCGACCAAACCCAATTATGCTTTTGCGTGATTTGGTCAAGTATATTAAAAGGGTTTGTTTTTAAAAGGGAAAAGAAGTGTACCTCAGACCTTCCTCAAAGTGTTCTCTCTCTTGATTACAATAGCCCGTTAACGCGAAATCCATGGCAAACAGTCAGGCCGAGCAGACAAAATAATTCAATTATTAGTGAAAATCAAGTTATTTGTAATCTGTTTTTCTATTTTTAACGCGCGCAGCTTATTGAATGCTACGATTTGTACAATTTCATCACAATGCTGTTCTTCGCACACATGGGACATTTTTCCACCTTCCGGCTTACCGAAATTTCTCCTGCTTTTGGGTTTTTTCATTCTTCGACCAAACTCTAATCTTCATAGCGTTTTCGAAGATCAGTCTTTTTCGGTATTATGTCTCCTCTGCGGAATGCTGAATGGGTCGTCCAGGACATCCAATCTCCTCGACTTCCGCTTATCGTGTTCACCGAAGTTAGATTGGTGTGCAGTGCGCGTGATAATTTTTGGACCCAAAACTTTTCTGGAGACTCAGTTAGCTCGGTGGTTTGATAGATTCATAAGCTAATTTTTATTCGGTTTGAACCATTTAAACGGTCTTCTGGGTTCGCACATCCGTGACCTAAATGTCTTTCAAATCCAAATAAAGCTGACTGAATAAAGAGATCGTATAGTTAAAGCCGGCTATATATTCGGTAATTTCTCAAGAATAAGAAACTATAATTTCCGACCTTTTATTGGAATGCCCCCGGAGTTACTGTTTCACCATAATTATCACGACCGGATTTCTCCCGATCTATTTTGAGTTAGACGAGAAATTGACTGAGTTCTTCATGGAGCATCTCTGAGACAAAATCTCAAAAGTGTCCCCTGGTTTTCTTCCGGTCGGCGATGAGATAAGGTCATGGCGTTTGGACACTCAAGGTCGCGGGCACGATTCTTCCCACTGCCATTCAGCTCCCCATTTTTCAGCCATCTGTTAGTCACGGCTCCCTAACTGAAAAACGATGTACACGATTGTTTCAATAATGAAGAAAGCAAAGGTAGAAATTAAATTTTTAGACAAGGTAAAGTGCAAAACTTTCTGTTTTTAATTCTTTTGCTATTCTTCCGATAGTTTTTAAAATCGCATACTGCGTTAATCCCGTGGATTAGATTAATTCATTTGACACCATATTTTAAAAGAGGAAACAGGAAGCGGCTCCTGCTCTGGCTTCGGCCTCTCAATCGGCGGCATCTTCGCTTCCCTTCCTCGCCGGCTACAAAGTGGCCAGTCAAGCTGGGCAGACAAAATGCACTCGACTATTATCATGAAACAACTCACCGTGTGGTATCATTGCCCAAAATCACCAATAAGAAACAATGGAAAAACTGTACAGCTGCTCCTTCCTTGTTGGGAATCATCGGTAGTGCATATTCATCGCTCCCGAACTGGAACGCAAATTTAGAACGTTTGATTTTGAGTCAAACACCTTAGCCATTACGCTACCAGGCAGGCACTCAACGGTTTGTTGGACTTCAACACATGATGTTGCACTAATGGGTCACTGATTTGCACGACCACGTTTGCGGTGGATATACACTGCCGATGATGCCCAACAAAAACAAAGCAGTAGTTAAGTGCTTCTGTAGTTTCTTAATGGTAATTTGAGCGGTGGATTTACATGTTGGATTGTTTCATGAAAACATTATCTCCTACTACAAGCATGCTCGATTATTAATCAATACAAATCATTTATGTTATTTCCTTATGATTAACACTCACTGGCGCAATCACTGTAATGTTATTACACTGCTTGGTTGAAGTAACAGATATAACGAGTTAATATACACGGCCTTGCGGGTTAAATGGTGAAATAGTTCGCCAAAAACACCCAAAGTAGAGAGTTCGTAATTACTTTCAAGTGGTTTGGGACGGGTATGTATTATGTTGGGCTGACTGTCATTCACGGTACACCTTGCACGCAAAAACCTCAGATCATCCGACCAACGTTAGATTCGGGAAGCACCAGAATCGAGCTTTGCCCTCATCAAAGCTCATCAGTAGTAAATATCCTCCAGGGTTCGATAGTCGGGCTTTCCAGCCGAAGCAATGTGGGCTACCACTGTGCCACCAGCTGCCACCCAAGTTTATCGTAATTCCCGGGATAAATTTGTTCAGATTTCGTCTTCAGTGACAGCCATCCATGCTCAACCGTCTCTGAAGAAGACACGGTACCTGTCCCAATAGCTCCAATGGATTCTCTCCCACCATCTGCCACGGTTTCTATCATCGTGTTTGGCGGCAATCGTTCGTTGTTTCCTTGTATATAAAATTGGACAGTAAATATCAGACCGTTTGTTGGAACATATTTCATTGATGGAATTCCCACCTGGTCAGGAAATTTTCCAGTTAACCAATAGAAGGCAACACACAAGACGCAGATATTAAACTACCGATTATGAAGTCCTGCCAGTGTTAACTCTTTCTAACCGGTTAAGATTGATTATTGATGTTTCACTAGTTTGGATAACGGCCAAGATATCAAGATATCGAATGATAATTATGCGGCTCATTTTTTCATGTCTCGTGGTACGACCAATGATATCATTCCAGCTGGTAGCTGCATGCATTCATACGTTGCACACAGTTTTTATCGAATCGATCACCTGTTTTCAATCTGATTTTCTTCCACTTTGCCTATCGGTTTCTTTTTCCTAATTCGCAATTTATATAGACGAGAGCAACATCTACTATTATTCACAAGCAGGATGTGAAACACTGAATTCGTGATGAACAAATTCAAAGTGTAGTCGGTCAGACTGCTCAAATAAAAAACAACAACTAGAATCATCTCATTTGTAATTGAGTCAAGTGTCGTTTCTTTTGCAAACGTGTACTAAATTCATCTAACCAGATGCAATGACAAAATGTCAGACATAAGTTTAAAAATTGCCACTGAACGCATGCACACCCAGTGCCATTGTTGATATTCATTGAATTTCATTTAAGATCCGAAAATGATCTGAGCTTCGTTAACCCTAGGTTCGAATTTGGGTCAATATCACGAATGATATTTGCCCAAAACCGAATCAGCTAGTGTGGCTGGTATCTGTCAGTGGCAAACAGACCTTTCATTCTAGTAGCTTCATTACACGCAACAGACTTTACATCTTTTTGCACGTAAGCAATACGATCACCAGTGCGAGTTCAAAGCATTTCATGCCGTTTGACTAGGTGCGAACGAAGCCAAATGCAGGTATAATAATATATCTCATGTTTGGTACCAGAGAAGAAATCTGCGTAATAGCATGATCATGAATTACCGTTGGATCCAACTTGGCATACGTAAGAGAGATAAAATTCAACAAAAAGAAAACGGCAATGTGCGAAAGGAGGACGTCAAAGAGAGACTTAACAAAAAGCGATGCACCAACTCGCATCCCAGTTGCACAGATTTATCATCCGATTAAACAAGTTTCTGCTTTTGCTTCCAGTGTTTCCAATAGCAGAGTTGTGTTATACCGTCTAAGTGCCTTGCAAACTTACATTCACATGTAAATGCCCCGTGTGATCTGAATAGTTTAAATAAAATCCGCCCAGAAAATGCTGGAAACATGCCGTGAAACATTCAATGACAAGATAATAGGAACCAATCTTCGGTGATGGTCGCAACCATGGAGCATAGAAAAGCACGTTTGACGAGGCAGCAGAGGACAATAAAATGACAAGTACTTTCATGGTAGAATGCTCCTACGATAAGAAGTTACTTCTGCTGTTTTAAGAACAGTGCCATACATTTTAAAGTTTTCAGACATGACAACATAGCCGATCAGACTCAAGCAAAGGAAGGGATTTTCCACCTGATGACAAAGACTTGCGATAAGCAGATCAACGTAAGGTTGAATGTGCCACAGACACGATGATTATCTTCACATGGACGACAATCCAAGGAGACTATGAAAAACAGAAGTGAGATAACCACGCTCCGGGCATGTGTGGGAAGAACAGCTGAGAAATCGCAGCAGCAGAGCGTTAGGCGTCTCGGTTAGTAAAGCTCACATGAAAATATGCGGCACAATCCCCACCGCGGAGAATTGCAAATCACATCTGACTGGACGGTAGGTCAACTAGCTGAAGGAAGTTTAAGCACGGCAAAGTTACCACAAACGGCCCACAGATAATGCATGATTATATATTAGTAAACAAACCCGCATCGAAACTACGAGGTCCGAGACAATGAAATATCGAGACAAATCGAATATCAGAATTTGAATGGGAACTGATGAAGTCGTCTGGAATCATCGATGGTTTGGCTGTACAACAAGTAAAGTATTTCCGTTGCTTATGTCCAATGAGATTTTGACAAACCAGTGGAGATTTTGCCGTTGGGAAAACGGGCCAATTTGAGGAAACCACAAGTTGACTCATCTTCATAGACAAGGCGATTCGGCCAGAATTCACCATCCATATGTGTGAGTAACATGGTTTCCAAACTAATGCCATCAGAATCAAAGTATTTTTCCGTCAATAGCAATACATCCTCGGACATGCAGGTCTTATTCAAGAATCATTCCTGTCAAACTTCCGGTTGCATACCGTCTTCAACGTTGGGGTTATCAAAGAAGAAGACTGATTATGTGATGGACATCAAAGATCCCAAAATAACTACATATGAACGCAGAAGCAATGTTGCCGTGATCGAATAATGGATCACGCTGAACAAGGAAAATGAAGTCAATTTAGGATGACAATTGTGAGAACAGAAGAATATGACGAAAATTGATCACAAAATCCAAGCGGGACTGCGGTCTGAGCGGAGGCCGTCAACGGGAAAAAGAATCCTTGTTAGATCTGCGTATATAATGGTTTCACTTGATGCCAATTCCAAAAAAGACAAATCTCCGTGTGATTTATACATACTGTAGTTAATCAGGCTACTGGGAGCTACTGGGGGCAGTCGCGACCACAGGTAGTCTCGGATGCATGTCCCAACGTCTAAAAACCAGAGTGAACCTAACTACACAAGAACGGGGAGTGGGTACCCGGACAAATCTCCAACTGTTGTCGACAGGGCATTCGAATGAAAATGAATGGTGTCGTAATTCGACTGGATTGGTTATAGTGCCTGTTTGTTTGCTCTCAAAGGATGCAATCCATATGAACTGGCTAAACTTATAAAATAGAGCAAAAAGGGAACGGGATCACTCATGCGCTCATTAAAATCTGGCATTCTTTATTGTCATGCGAGAAAAAGATTTCTTCATAACAGATGAAATAGCACGGATTTAC
>LUCM01002652.1:68709-81006 GCA_008360955.1 Fasciolopsis buskii | reverse complement strand
AATGCGATTTTATTTAGCAACCTAGGGTGGGATACTCTGTCGAAAGCTTTCATCAAGCCTAAAAACATTACTACAACGGACCTCTCAATGCTCGTGGCCTCGGTGATAGTGTTCAGGCAGTCAGTCCTGCAAGTAGCGCAGAATTTCTTACGAAGGAAGCTATGCCATCCACGGCTAATCGGTTCATGTTCCAGAGGGTAGGCTATAAGACTATTTGTAATCAGGCGTTCCATGATCCTGGAAACTATAGAGATGTGCTTTATTGGGCGGTAGTTTGCAGGTTCATAGCGTGTACCATTTTTGTGAATGGCTATAATCACAGAGGTTTTCCGCTGTGACGGGAAGGTGCGGCACTGAATGAACAAGTTGATGTTTGCTGACAAAGTTGGGATATGTCTCCCACCTAGCACGAAGACAGGTTTTGAATCGGGTCCAGAGTAGCAGGCAATTTTGGTTTTTATTAACAGCTGGGCTATGTCCTTCGGAAGAAATACACGTGTAGAGTACGACTCTGTAGTCAAGCATGATTAGCATGGGGTACAATGGTTGGTATCGTTTAGGAGAGCAGAATCAATGAGTTCACCAAAAGTTTCTACAGTCTCCCGTGGGCTGGTTACATAAGTGTTGTTTTGAGTGATATACGGGACTTGAGTAGCTGATGACCCAGAAGTAATTCTGCGTTTAACCAATTTTACCAGTGTTGCGTTAGGGTTTTACCTGGTTTGGAGCTTCCAGCCTTGGCTCTTTGCTTCTGTGGTCCAGTATTGTTTCCAGAGTTTTAATAAATCGATTTATTTGCAGAAACAACAAAACCTCTAAGACGTTCGATCTGATTTCGACTCATCTCCATCTCGTGATCATATCCACGTTGGTCCTCTTCTGCTCAGTTTAACATCTGTGACCATCACATAACACTCCGTTTTCGAAAACTCCGGCCACAATTCGACGTCCGCCATCGCTGCTGCTGAATTTTGTCTCGGTGATATGTACCTTTGGCGCATTTAAGCGGGAAATAGCTCGCTGTCGGCGACTGACAATAGGTCTCAGAACCTTTTGCATAATGGTGACAAGCGATTGTCCGGCTTTGATATTAATTTGAAAAGCGTGTGCCTAACGTTTTGAATTGTAGTTTTCACTCTTACTCAAATTCTTCCTGAGAGCATGAACATTCAAGTTTCGTGTCTGTTTTTTAGTTCCCGTGTATCCACGGCGCCATTCTTGTGCAAATTTAATTTCGAACTGCGGATGTCTCTCAAAAATAGAGAAACATACACATACTTATTTTTGTTCCGTTTGCATGGCTGGAATTCATGCGACTATTGAATCAGTGACTTAGACCTCTTCCGGTTTGACAGTAGGTGACATCAGGGTGGTCAAATGGAGAATTTTGCAATCTAAGCCCGGACAGTTTACTCCAGCGGAGCGTGGAATTTCGCACACGTGACAATGAGAAGAACCTTGAGTAAAACCGCTGCAGCCCGTTTTCTGCGTCGAACATTTTCATCAATCGAGTCTTAAACACATATCACCGACGGTCTTGGGACTTGGCATTAATGCGCAGCGTGTTTCGACTGAGGCACTCCTGGAGCCGAAAACGGGATAGCGTATGTCCTAAGGTAAGGCAACAAGGAGTGAGGCATTGGCAAGTTTTCCACTGTACATCCTACTATCCTTGACTTGAACTGCGGAGGCTCGGGATCCGTAATACCCCGTCATCAAAGTGACGTGGAGCATTCTCTTTCTGTTTTACCTGGCAAGGCCCACTGACATAAACCCGGACGTCCAACCGGAATGTTTGTCGTTGAAGGAATCACAAATACTTGGGCAGCGCCGGCTAAAACGGTGCTAGTGAAAACTGGGCTGAGCCCTACGAGTGGGCGTGGGGTTTTATTTATTCGAAGCGCTGTTTCTTAATCCACTTTTAGCCTCGACAATGAAACGGTCGCAACTGTTTCACACTTTTGGTCTGCCCTCATATTTGCATCGGCATTTTTAGTCTTCAGAGAATGATTTACTTTTCTGTACCGTTCATATTTGAAGCATTTTATTGAACCGTTTAATGGTATTCGTTACGTTTAGTCGTATCCGTGTTCATTCTGTTGTGCGAACTGCGCCACTTAATTTTTTGAAATACAACGATGATGTGCATCTTCAATCACCATATCCTCTGCGGTTTAGTACCGAGCATTTATAAGATGATTGATTGCGCAAAAGTAATAGAGGATGGCATTCAATAAAAACGCGCAGACAATCACACCGCCAAGAATTTGCTTTGTTGAGGAAGAATTATGATCTCTGCATAGGGCGAGCATTCCTGAAATGGGTATGTGATCGGTTTTACATTTACCGAGGAGTGCAGACGACGTTTTCGGGATCTCCAGACTCCGGAAAGCTAACAAGATGCAGCCAGGTTGGGGGTTACTGAGGGAAACACGCCAGTACAACTCGCTGGGGGAGTCAAGGCAGCGGAAAGTGCAGTCATGTTGAGGTTTCCCAAGACAAAAAAACAGGCAGGCGGAAAGGTCTACCAGAACAAAGCAAAGCCCAGTGAGACGCACTCAGCCAAGGAATTGCGCGGTTAGAAATTGAAGTGAAACAAATAAAAAGTATAACCGAGTGATGAGCTGTGAAAGGAAAGGGGCCACTGTTAAATCGCTGGGTATGGCCAATGAGTGCCCAAACGAAGGCTAGAAGGAAATCAGCCCACAGTTTTGGTTTAGCTGGCCTCCTTAAGGGCGTTAAATGTGAAAGTCCACAGAATTTTTGCTTGAAAGGGGTCGAGTACGCATCGTCCTCAAAGCCTCCTAATAGAGGTCAACGGCACCCAAAAATCGATGTTTTGCTGGGACGAGTGACCGGCATTAAGCAAAACATGAAACTATCTGCAAATCAAACCGGACCGGCCTTTGATCGCCAACTGGTCAATGTGTAAATCAGCACCTGCAGCAGGACAGAATTTCAAATCTTCGGTACTTTGTTTACCCGTGCAGAAGAACAAGTTCAATAAAATCTCGTCGCCCTATAGGTGGGCTGCAAGGAACAAAACTTTTTCAAACAGGCCAGAAAGTTGACGTTTAAGACGCATCAACTGGTAAGGAGTCCAAAGGCGTCATTGGTGAGGCAAACAAAGAAGGCCATCACCAATGATCAGAATGTGAGCAGGGTAGTACCTCTTCAACGAAAACCTAAATATATCTGTTGCTTAAATGGCAACCCCAAAAGAAGCAAACAGGAATTGAATTGCTTGAGCGCAGTGGAACGTACAGTATCTTGCCCGGCTTCGAAGACTGAAGCGATGGTCACCTGGACCCGGTAAGCAGAGAGAGGAGACTTGGAGTCGCGTACCGCCAGCGCGCCAATGGAAGTGAGCAATTTGTCCGTCCATGATCGAGAAGTCGCAGCTGAGGTGTCTGAATAGCCAAAAATGGATACGTTCCTTAGAAACTCCGCCGGAAGGCACGGCAAGTGCTAAAAGAATAACAGGCGTTTGGCTGTAGGCGGAAGACTTCAGCTTATGGTCTCTTGACGCCTGCAGTCTGCGAATTAAGTGAAATGAAATATTGGGTCCGGTGGTTGTAGCTGCTGCCGACAAATGCCACAAAAGCTGAAACTCATTTATTCGGGAGGATGTTCTCAATTAAAGCAAAAGCGGAGTCCACGTCGGACAAGGTAGAGACATTTTAGTAGCGTATTGATTTAATTGTTTAAGCGTTGGCAGCCGGACAGCGGTATCAAGGTGAGGTTTTCGTGCTAGCTGGCGGATCGCGGTTACCAAGAGCCACAAATGAAAAGTGCAAATTAAGCGTGACATTAGTGGGATAGCGTCAAGATAGTGCAGCAATAACAGGTGGGTCTTGAGTCCGCGATTCCCCGTTGACTTTGAGCAGGAAAACCACGGGCTTCTAAGGCGAGTTTGGGGTGTATTTATGACAGATGTTCACGGCAGCATGTAGTAAGTGGCAAACTTGTTCTTTTCAGCAGCGTCTTTGTAATCTTAGCTTCAATGAATTTATAAGAGTATGCAAATACGCCTGTGTACTCGGTCTGTACCTTCCCACGGAATGAGGATTAAATGATAGACAGAGTATTTAAAAGGATAACCATGAAGATGAGGCTACGAAAGATAGTGGTAAATGCCGAAGGTCCCTCGTGACGTGCGCATTTGAAGACCCAAGGTAAACCAGAATTCTATGTCATGCTCGCAGGTATCATCTAGCCTGCTGTCGGCATGTCTCAGGTTAATTAACAGTCAGACTTCTAGCAGGTTTGCCAGCTGGGATATAGACTGGGAAGGATGTGAGCATGACCGAAGCAACTTAATAAACAGGCTCAGATTCAACGTTTTAATTGGTAAATATTTACGGCCGTTATCAATAATGCATCATGTTTTTCGAGTATCTGAAACCAGGCCCCACGGCGCGATCACGTTTTTACATGCATGGTACAAATGAAAAAGAATGGGTGTATGAGGACGTTTTAGTTAAGATAGAAGGCGAACCTGCGGAAGAGGCGAAACAAAAATGCTATGATGCATAAAATATACGTGTAAAGATATTTTGGGGAAGTTAACAAAAGTAACTTACGAATGCCATAGACTAGGTTTGATTTTCTGCACCAATACTGGTTGTTTCTGCATCAAGTAAATATAAAATTTGCTGGAGGGGTTTCAAAAATGGCCCGGAAAAATGAAGTACATTGCAGTGAACACGTTAATTGGGCTATCAAATAATGAAAACCTGCTAGGTGTCGAGAACACTTACTGTAAGGATGCGAAAACTGATAAATATATTTGTGAAAGGTCCCAGAAGTAATAGAACGGCTGTGAGAAATACAAAAGAGAGACAAGAGGTGGAAAGCGACGGAAGTTGCTGTGCGGAGAGTGAGACTTAGATAACGAACGGTTATTTCAAATGCCGCAGGTGCAGAAACTGTGTAACAGATTATACTGGATGACGCGAAGACGATTCAATGATGAAAATGCTACTTTAGCGTTTTGGCGAAGAACCTGGCCGTATTTATGGAATTTCTGTGCCGCACATTGTGGTTTGTTAGCCGTAAGGAGTAACGTGAGGATGTTTGGTTGGTATATTTGGACATGCGAATGGCGGGATCACCAACGCCTCAGCATCGTCCTCAGTGGTAGCCCGGTCCTCTCCGTCAGCAAACCAAAAACCTGAAAATTAAAGAAGTGGGTAGATGTGAACGAGTTTAGAATGGTGTGGGTGCCAGGTAAAGTTTAGAGCGGGTCGGCAAAATCCGCGGTGCACGAACGTCGTGAACAGTTTTGGTGCTACCGATTGCAAGCGAATAAATGATATCCACAATGCCGTCTTATTTTGTGGTGATAGCTGTGTCCATGTGCACCCCAGCCATTGCTGAATATCCGTCGTGTTATGAATATACAGATGGGCCGGTGGCAGAGATAGAGTTATTCATGCTGAAAAGAGGGAAGGTACAGCATCTGATACGTAACGGGAGTAGTCTTGCTTGGGTACCGATTTCAAGTTATTGGGATTAATTAGCTAAAGGCGAAAAAGAACAAGATTCGCAATCTGCCCTAGAATTGAGTCTATAAAGGAAAAAATCTAAGGGGAAGATTAAAAACGGTGTCTTCCTTGCACAATTTTGATCTTGCCTTGCGCATGCCTCTCGTATGTTGATAATAACCCAGGAAATCGAGGTTGGTCTCACTCCATTTTCTCTTTCGGTTTATATTATTTGCATTTCCTGTGCATCATCCTTGTAAAAATTTGTTCTTGCCTTGCGCATGCCTCTCGCAAATCGAGAAATAAATATTATTATTATTTTTTATCATTACCAATCATTGAATTTAGACGCAACCGCCGTGAAGCAGCAAGAGCAAAGTAGAAATTCCGTGTTTATGGTGGCGGAATGGGAAATCAGGGTGAATAGGCCAGCGTCAAGATCGTAAGGCAAATCTTGGAGGATCGTCCGGTGGTAAACATAATAATTCCACCAGTTAAAGCTGATGAGGCTGAGATGGTGAGATGATCGGAGTCGGCCTGGGATGAGGATTGATATCGTTGCTGTTATCGCAATGTAGGCTTTAATTTAATACGGCGGAGCCATTTTGGCTCAAGACCGAGGAACTCGCTTCTGGTTCTATAGCTAGCGTTGGAGAATGGATTGGGGAATTTTCTGGTGAATACTAGTTTCACATTCTCAATGACGATGCGATCAGATTCATGCGTAGGCATGGTGATAAGACAGCAATATTTTAGGTGTAGCATGGCTTGGGGTTTGAAGCTTACCAGTTGGCAACGCCAACCGCAGACTTCCCCTGGGATTACTATGGGGTTGTTTTAGCGGCGGCAGTTCGGTAGTGGGCGCCCTAATTGGGTTCATTCATCTATAATAGCAACCGCAAGCTGCAGGTCATCTCGTGCTACATTCGCCCAGACAGAGGGCGTATGGCAATATTTTGCAATTATAGGGCCACCAGGAGAATAAGGCAAGGGATTCTGCACTGTCCACGCCGCCGCCGGAATTGACGAGCGGGTTGCGACGACCCGTCGTATTGGAAGACTTTAAGTACCTGCGATCACCTGGGTCGAGCAAGGTGCTACCTATGAAAGCCGAGTACTCCAGCAAGGTGCAACAAAGTTGATGGAATTTTCATGCCAAAACAAGACTGAGCCGCAAATTTCCAAGGCGGTGAACTAAACAATAATCAAATCGTACTAAAATGTTGACCTCAACAACAATGGAACGAGAGTTAAAGGTCAACGCCTGTCATGCGCGAACAAGCAGACAAGTGAAACCCATGACAAAAATGGAGCAGCTTCCCTCAGAAAGAGTGGTATCAACAAGCCAAGTGACGAAAAGTATGTAGGTGGGCCGCATACATTGTCAAATGTGAATGCTTTTATCTAATGCGCATGATCAACAAATGACCGGGAGGACTTTAGTGCAGTCCTTTAAAATGACTTGTTGACATAGCTCCATATTCGACAAACGGGCAACTGTATTTAGAAATGAGAAGCAACGGCCCACGCCGGACCCAGTGATAACTGTACAAATAAGTGTTATCCGCTCCAAGTGGCAGAAGCAATAGGCAAACGTGAGGACAGTGCATCGCAAGTGATATTGGTTGTAGGGCCAATCTGTTACAAATCTAAGCCGACCGAGCGAAGAGTATCTGATAAGTGTACCAGCTAGCATGCGCTGGGTCACAGAGTCCAGGTCTAGCCATCAAGAACAGGTGATCTGTAATGAGAGAGTGATTTTTGAGAACTTCGCTCCCTTAACGGCTCAGAGGAATAGGCGCCTTCCGCACTGGTGGAGGCGTAGGATGACAAGGGCGATCAAATTTGAAAGGTTATGGGTTCATTACAACGGTTACAGTTCCCAGAGCGCCAGAGCCACCGGTGGAGACGGCGTACAAACATTGTGGCGGGAAACTACCTTTAGGCGTGAAAAGAATTCGGCTCGGGGTAAAAAGACGAATTCTAAAGTGCTTAATGCACATGCGTAATCTAAAAAGGCCACACGTGAATGTGTGGGAAACTTGGAGGGGGGTGATGGCACGTTGGCCTTTAGGAATAAGGATATAGCCAAAACTCCCTTCAGTGTTTGAGCGCATCTACCGCCGGGCGCAACTTGATGTCTCCGTGATCTTGCAATGAGTTGGAAGAGTAAATAAAATAGATATGTTGATTAAAATTGAAATGAGGTCTTGCAGCTTTCAGGAGCATTAGAGAAGCATAGCTGACAGGACCAGAGGAAATCCACCCAGCAAATGTCCAAACTGTTGTGAATGTTTCTTGCAAACCTGTAATGGAGCTCTACAAGGCGTCTCTTAGGTTGGGAGGAATTCTGGTGGACTTGAAAGCAATTAGGGTCCTGGTAACGCAGCTTATCCCTGGAAGCTGAGCATGCATCCAAACTTAAGTCGAATTCTCTCTCTTACCTCACCGATGTAAAAGTGACAACGAGATTCCAGCAAAACACAATTTAAGGGACCGTGGAGCATGGCAAGAATGACTTGACTCGGTGTTGTTAACTCGTGTTTCCCTCTCCTGTGCATGCACTCGGGTTCGCCAGAAACTATTTCTGAGTTTCATCTGACTGCCACCATTAATCTTCATTGCTTAAACAAGTGTTCTTTCATGAGTTGCTGAAATTGTATTCACTACAAATGACCTGCTCCTGCAGCTTAAAACCGTCAGGCGTTCCATTCCGAGACCCACTCTTCTCGTTGCTTTATACCTGTTTTCATGAGCCAACTTCGAGCACACTCTAGGTGATCCATCCCAGTTATATACAATGGAATTTCTATCCAAAAATTAAAAACCCTCAGGCCGGTAAACTTGACTTTGGTATTGCGTAAAGGCATATAACACATAGCTAGGAACCAGCTATGCTCGAGCCTTTTAAACAATAGGATTTTGGCTTCGACGCAGCATGGTTTCTTTAATAACAGTTAATGATTAACATATATCCTGGAGTTTCTTGATGAAAGACCTCGCCGATCGGATGTGGGGAACGAAGTTGATGTCTATTACTTAGACTCCTTATGTCATTTTCTGCTTTACCTTAGATTGCCAGCTTTCTGCAGAACTGTATCAACCAGGCAGTAAATGAGGCATTTTCTCAACGACGAAAGATTTACACTTCCGGCATGTAACTTCTAATCGGTATCAGAAAGTGCTGCAAGCGTATTACCTTATGTCTCGCTGCTTGGAACTCTGCTGTTTCCCTTATCAACAAATGACCTGGAGCAGGAAATGTTTAACCCTTCCTTGATTTCTGAAGGTTATGTCAAGGTAGCTGGGAGATAAAGTTCTGGATTCAAAAGCAGACAAATGATGGCCTGCTCGCTGGGATCTGCTTTTATATCTCTGAAAACATCAGTTACTCAGTGTCGGGTTGGATACAGCCGGCAGTAGGCCGTCGAGTTCCGTGTCGGGGTTCGGGGATATTGGAATTTCGTCATGCATGCATTTCGGCCACCTAGGTATTCACCTGGCAACAAACAGGGCCAAAGGAGCACCGACCGAACTGCTTGTGACATAATCGTGAATTGTATGGGAGGGGTTTAGAAAACCCCAAAAATGCAACCCAAAACTCGTCTTGTTCCGGATTTTAAGGTGGCGGTCAACAAAACGCTGTTGTCGATAGAATAGCAAGGACTAGATTCAATAACCGAATTCCGGCAATGTTCTGCACACGTGGCGTCAAGATGACATCGACATGAGAATACACGAGAAGGCAAACCACTACAGAGCAATGTTCAGTCGTCGAAACCTTTCTACAGCTTGGGCTCCCGAGGAGTGCTCCACCAGCGGAGGCCGAAAGATCTGGCGCGCGATAGAATGTGTGAGACCAATCATATATCAGGGAACTGATATCACACGTCAAAGCAGATGGTAGAGAAACATATGCTAGAAAATAATGAATCTTCATCGCAAGTTCAGTCCGACTGCAATTGCTCCTCCCCTTTTATAAAATACTTATATGCCATTTTCCCTAGTACTGTGTGCTTTATTGGGATGCCACTAGCGCAAGGATATTGATTGTATAGAAAAGATCCAACGCCCATCGCCGAGACTGGTGGGTGGGAGGCGAGGAGAGAGTTACAAGCAAAGAGTTCAGACACGGGGGTTGCCGCTCTATGGAATACAGGCGAAGTAGGAGGAGCTTGGCTTAAGATAATGAAGAGCATAACAGGCATGCGTATGATGTGTAAATATTCCTGTATTCGTGAGCATGATGCCGTTCCAAAAGCTC
Source organism: Fasciolopsis buskii (assembly GCA_008360955.1). NCBI lineage: Eukaryota > Metazoa > Platyhelminthes > Trematoda > Plagiorchiida > Fasciolidae > Fasciolopsis > Fasciolopsis buskii. The sequence continues at coordinate 71,256 of LUCM01002652.1, read as the reverse complement.
CGCATTCCGTGAGTGCCGATTGCTGAAAACCCTGCGCATTCTTCGAAGCCAAGGAAACGTGTTGAAGGCATGCTGATGTGGACCTCCGTTTGACCGTTGTTATCACTTTAATCCTGCGAAACCTGAGCAGAACGGATCAGAGAGTTCCAAGGTCACTTAGTGTGGTCCAAGGCCGTTTCTCGCTCTCATGCGCTGGAGTACACGGCGCGTGAAATGAGTCTCGTTCTCCATGTGCTTTTCTCACTGGTGGCCCTCAGATGTTGCTCATGTGACGTTGTTCACTTAAATTCTTCCAATTGGAAGACGATTCTTGAAGGAGACTGGATGGTGGAGTTGTGAGTAACACTTATTGTTGTTCAGCTGTACTCATCTAGTCACAAACTATGGTTAATTAGCTTTCGTTTGCCACATTTACCAGAGCCACATTTTTTGTGATTTTATCACCACAGGCCAGATTAAAAACCCACATATGGAGCTCTGTCTTCTATTCTTTACCTCGAAACCTCCGGGTTCACCCTGACCATCAGGGTCTTGCTAAATATGTATGGTGCAAAGTTAGACTTTCTCGTGGTGCATGTTTGATATAGGGTGTAACCTGGCTGATTCTGTCTTGGAATACTGTTGGACCAGTGACGATTAATAACCAGTATATGGTCGTGGACAATTTTGATGACCCCTGCTAGCACACCCTACGGTCGGTTGTATACATTGCAAATCATTCTTCTGTTGCTAGTCTGTTGACCATAGGTTTTCGCCTGTGTGCTGCCTATGACGTGCACAGAATGTTCGCCAATCCGCATGAGCGAATTTAAGGCAACCTGCAACCAGTGTTTCGACATTTTCTACCATTAAAATACCGGGAGCGCTGCTGTCGTCTGGTAGTGACGCACTATACAGGTGCGTTGTTCCACCTGCCTCTGGGAGACGCAAGTCGTTGACAAATGCAGTTAATTAGCTAGCGTCTTTAAGGAGGCTAGCTCAATGCGATCGGCCGACATTGCAACCAATAGACGCAAGCATGCACAGATTGTGCATTGACTGATATGCAAACTGTTTACCCAGAAGCGTTGGCCGTTTTTGATTTCGGCGGCACTCAACCTTGTGTAGGTTTCTTCTGCATCAACATGCATTAGAACCAATGCGTTCACTTGGTGGCCGCTTTTCCGTCTTGAATTTGGCGTTGACTTCCCCGTGGATGTTACTCTTGTCAACATTTTACTGCCTGTGGGCGCGAATCGTCATATAGTTGTGAATGTTTGCTGAGGGACTGGTGCTCATGCCTTGCCAAGAACACTAATGGAATGGTGCTGTCTGACGCATGAAATGAAAGCCATGGTAGCGACCTTGATTTTGGATGCAGAAAGTGAAAATATGTCCAGATGAGCTGGGATATTATTAGAGAGGAAATCTCCCAGCTTGCTATGAGCTTCCACCGTCCATCGCCGAAGTTTGCATGCTTCGAACTTCTCATGGTTTGTGAAAGAACTCCGACGTTTGCTGCTTGGACGAGGTCGTGTATGGGGATACGAAAGAACAATCCAGCGGGACCATGCTTGTCATCAAAGGATCAAGAATACGTGCTCGGCCAAATGACGGCTGACTGAGAAAAAGCTTGTGTTCAAATCATTTACGGGTTTTTGCACATGTTGGCGAGGTGACAAATCGGCTGTTTGTTTGCTGGTCCTTATGGTGAGCTATTATTTGGTTGAAGCTGGTAATGAAAAAAACATTGTTAGCTCATAGCTTTACCTCAGTCTATGCACTAGCTATGTCCAAGCCATCAGCATCAACGTGAAGCGGATCTCCGACTGATTGGGGTTCCATGGAGATCCCCGTTTTTCACTCATTTGAGTTTTCTCAACCAATAATCTTCACTTTGACGTGGCATGACGGCTTTGTTGTCTCAGTGACGGAATAGCTTATCTCAAATCAGGTGCCCAGGATGCCTGGCATTGTTCGAAGGGCATGTAAACTGAGAAACCAGCCGCCGGTCCCCAGTGGGTACGGACTCCACTCTCCGTTCTGCTGTCTTCTGGGTTAAACATTAGAGAACTAGAGTGTCAGATCGTGGAGCCCTAATAACACCACATGCCTTGGCCTCGGCAACCTAACAGCATTGCGCCCACTGACGAATCATTCCTTCATTGAAGAGCTTTTCACAAAATCGCTCCGCTCATTTTCTGTTGCATGCATAATCACTCTTAGATTCATCCTTTTTTGTCTTTTCTTCATACCACTGACGTAGAATCGAGGCATAGTCCGGTGTGCGCCAATGGGCCTACTCCACTCACAGATGCTGCGACTCGCCTCGACCACCCCACCATTCAAACTTGGAACATAAAGTGCGCACTTTGCTGCATCATCATCATCATCATCGTTCAGCGTTAAACAGCAAGGCAAGCCCCACTGACCGCTGCTTTTCCCCAGAGTTACACGTTTATATAAAAAGAGTGAATATTCAGTGGGAACAGGGAGTGGACCTACACAGGCGGGAAAAGATAAGATATTGCTGCAGCCAACACACGGAACACAGTCTAACTGTACAAA
>LUCM01002652.1:50799-66227 GCA_008360955.1 Fasciolopsis buskii | reverse complement strand
CAACCCAATCTGTTTGCCCCTTCTGCCTACCCATAGTATCTCCATTGATAACATGTCCGATACTCCCAACGGTTTATTGTCAAGTATTGTAGTAAGTGGTTTTCAACCTATTAGCTCACATTTTCTCAAGCCTCGTCAGCCTCTGAAAGTGAGTCCACTGTCAGAGTCGGACACGCCTGTTGGCCAGCCTACATTAAAGTGCGCACATTGAAGGAACCGAAATTCAGAGGCTGACGAGGCTTGAGAAAATGTGAGTTAACAGAGTGAAAACCACCTACTACACTACTTGACAATAAACCGTTGGGAGTATCGGACGTGTTATCAATGGAGATACTATGGGTAGGCAGAAGGGGCAAACAGAATGGGTTGGAGACAGAAGAGACAGGTTGAACAAAAGAGAAAGGCCAATGTCAGTAGGCTGGCTTGGCTAGGATACTGGATAGTATTAGTGTTTACATCCGCTGCCTACAAGAATCCTTTATTCAGGACCCCAGTGCAGTAATGAAATTCTCACCGACTGACGAAGATTCTATTTGTTGTTTGCTTTTGGTGGTAGGTAGCGTGTACAAGGCAAACAGGACATGAGCTGATAGACAGTGCCTGTTAGTGATTTCCACCTATTTCTCCGCCCAAATGACGAAAATGGCGAATTACGTCAGCGTCTTTACGATTTGGTAAGAACACCTGGGAGCTTAAATGCCCTAATTGCTGCTGTTTGGACAACGGTGAAAGGATTTTGACTCTGTGCTCTCATTATCAATTGTTTTATCCAGCTACGTTCAGAAAACTGGCGTGCTGCTTCGCCAACTAAGATTGGGCGTAGGTAAATCACATCACAGTATGCTGCAGATGAGGAGGCTTTATTGAAAACTATCGCTCGTACCGGGAAATCTGCCTTGATTCTGACTAAGCACTGGTGTGCGCTTTGGTGGAGCCACCAGAAAGACGGCATCCCAAGTCAGTGTTTTTAGGTCTTCGTAGGCTGATTTGCTGACGAAATCCCCGAGCGAAATGAGAAGTAGTTTGGGTGCAATCTCATTGCGCTATAGAGAAGCACGGCTTTCGTCAATTCGACCCTGCATTCCGCCTATCTGACCAGTTGCGGCATAACCTCACTGCCCGTACCGTGTTTTGTCTTCCTCTCACGGAGTGGAACAAGCCACTTGGAGATCAACAGAGGGCATGGAAACGTGGAGTGAGAAAAGATAAACCGAACTTAGTTAAGGTGGGTATCAGAAGATCCGAAGGATCCTCCAACCCACTGGCTGGTGACACTAAAGGATATTGCAGCGAGTCATGAATAGTGGTGATCATGTTGTTATTTTCTGTTGAACCAAAATGAATCAGTAAATGTTTCTACACAGTTTGACTGTATTCCGTGTGTTGGTTACTACGGAATTCTTTTTCCGTTCTAATGAAACTACTCTCTCTCTCTCCTTGCTTACTCATTCTTTCCATAGGAGCCTGTAACTCATGGTGAAGGTAGCGGTGAAATGAGGCTTGATCTGCTGTTTAACACAGAAAGATGAGGTTGCTGATGAATTGCCATTCAACTTATGGGTATTCTACAGGTTTAGCCGCCAACCAAGCCCGTATGGCCCTGAAAAGTGGGTTTACTGAATACCAAAGGAAGGATCACAAGCACCGGTGGTCGGGATGCTCTGTTGAACTGGACTCAGCCATTGCTTCATTAGACTTCGAAATTCATTCCGTTTGATTTGTTTTACTGGTGCCAAAAGGTGTAAATGTCAGCGAGGCAGTCTGAAGCGCCTGTTCATGGTCTTTATTGGGGACTAGAAAAATAGGATGAGCACTTCAAGTAGCAATTTAACTGACCCCTTGCGCTTACCTCCGTAACTCCCGCTGAACGTGTTGTTCAGTGGTCACTGTCTTTTGTCCCGCCCAACGAAGCCGAAATCCGTAATCCATTTACACTCTTCAGGTATCAAAAGGTCTCACACTCAGTTGGCTTTATTCAAAGACGCAACATACGTTACAATGGGAGGACTGACGGATGTATTCTCCAAAGTGTGTGACGAAGAATAAGTTCTGCTGGAGCGGACGGATTCGATAGTTCTCCCGGTTCTCATGAAAGTCCCTCGAGCTGTCTGTGGCAATCTTAAAGGAATCGGTTCAACTTAAGTGGTGTCAAGGGTCCTTGCGTCTGTTGTTCTCCGTAGATTAAGAACATAGAGTAAGGTAAATCCGTGAAGTGCAAACGGAGTTTCGCCCTGGTCGACGCTACGTAAATCAGATATTAACTTTGCTTCCATTACTGCAGCATCGACACATACCAAAGACTGACGATTGTCGTGTTTTTGGACACCAGAGCAGCTTTTGATTTAATTGACAGAACTACTCTGGGATTGCTTGCTGAGATGCGGTTTGTCTGAAAAGTATACGTAAATCATCAATCCCCTCTACTGCCATGCTTCTGAACGAGTAAAAGCCTATGACAAGCATTCGCCTCCCTTTGTTATCTCCAGCGGAATTCGACAACTGAAGTGATCCCATGCGGTACACAGGTCGCACGAACAGAATGTGGATTTTTATTTCAGGATTGGCGAAATTCCATATCTGCGTTGTACAGGGACAATAAAAGAATGGAAATTGCTAAAGGCCTTGTTTATTTGGGAAGAAAGGGGAATATTTGCGTATTTTAAATACCATACTACCATTTTCTAGCTTCGTAAGGATCAAGCGGGTTAAGTGTATGTCACCGAAGGAGTCAGATTCAGATCCTAGGTCTGCCGGTCACTTCGGCGATAGTTGACGGCTCGCTGTCACCCTGCTCGTTATCACACATGACGTAATTTCTTTTACTGCATTCATATTTCTAGCATGTCATAAAAACATTGATTTGTCCCTGAAAGGTCGGATATATAGTCCCCTTGTACTGCTGTCCGTCGCCTGGCCGTGTTTTACACATGCTGTTTACGTCGGGTTGCCCGCGTTCAGGTGGAAGCAACGTAGCAGCAGCGCTGAAGTGCGCAGCCGAGTGTCTGGTACGATCGACTGCTAGTTGGAAAATACCATATTATGCTGAGAATACTTACCCAGCGTCTGCAGCTTGGCCCGTCTTATGCGCTCACTGGACCTAACACGAAGAAAGAGCCAGGGTGTCCAGCGGTGACTTGGTGGGGACGGATAAAGAAGTTAGCAAGGTCCCTATCGCATGTGGGGTCATCTCGTATACCCGGCTGGGACATTGAGAATCAAGAATACCGCTGGTTTGTCCCCATCATGCACATGGCTCGTAATCGAAATGAGTGACCGGCGTGTATTCGTTTTTGTTACAGTCGTCGAAAAAGATCAAAAAGAAATGAGCACACAACGAAACCACAAAAAAACTTGTTTGTTTCCTGTGATTTTTTTATCGCTCTTACACTGTGACTCCGTCTACTGCAACATCCTTTCGTTGTACTATACATCTTGGTACACAGTTTGAGATCAGGCAAGTATAAGCTATGTAAATATATCACCATCATCATGGTTCAACGTTAAACAGTAAGGCAAGCCTCACTGACCGCTGCCTTTCCCCTAGATCTACATGGTTCTATAAGAAGAGTGAATATCCAAAGGGAACAGAGAGTGGACCCACGCAGGTGGGAAAAGATAACGCGTTCTCGTAGCCAGCACACGGAACCGAATCTCTTTGCCCCTTTTGTCTACCCATAGTATCTCCATTGATAACACGTCCGATACTCCCAACGGTTTATTGTCAAGTAGTGTAGTAGGCGGTTTTCAGTCTGTTAGCTCACATTCTCTCAAGCCTCGTCAGCCTCTGAATCTTGGTGCCTTTAATGTGCGCACTTTAATGCAGGCTGACCAACAGGCGTGTTTGGCTCTGACAGTGGACTCACTTTCGGTTGATGTCTGCGGTGTGTGAGTTTGAAACTGAGCGAGAATAGACAGGGATTTCGAGTCGAGTAGGAGTAGAGTAGAGCAAGAGTAGACTGTAACTAACTGCGCCTAATTTCTTCGTCAGATATTTCTGCACACTTCGGGGGACGATGCAGCTCAAGCTGTGGGTCAACGCGGTGTAGGAAATAAGCTTGAGTGGATGAAGACTGAAGCAGCCCTTCTAGACTGGTTCCCAGTCAGACAAGTCGGCTTATGCGCCGGTGAGAGACTCGGGGATGAGTCGGGCAGTCGGGAAGTTATGAGTTACTTGTTAATGATCAGGTTTAGCGGCCACGACACGTAATGTATTTAGTCCGACGTCTGCAGCTACGAATCCTTGGGAGGTGTCACTTGTTCTCCCAGCGGAAGTGCAAGTTGCGTCGAGTTATCGGGGGAAAAGTAGCCGGTTACCGACGGAGCCTTGCCCAGTTCTTTTCAAAACTGGGTTAAGAAGTGCGGATGAAATCACTTACCTCCTTGGCTTTCATGAGAATAGTTGGAACGAGGAGCGTATCCCGGCAGGTATGTGGGTTTGAGTTCACTGATTTATACCCAGTCTTCAAGAGGGTACACGGAGTGAACTGCAGCATCATCGTGGGATTAGTTTAACTTCCGGATAGTTACTAAGGGATGTTCGGCAGTCGATATCTTGCGTGCGCAAGTTTAGTGTACCGATCCGCGAGATTAATATCCTCAGAACAAAAGGCCGGATTCGGCCAAGGTCGAGACGCAGGTCGACCACAGTTCAACTCTTCGACAGATACTCGAAACGCGCACACACCCCGGACGGCCTACGATCGCCCATAGTCTTCTTCGACTTGAAAAGGTGCTTTGTCGACTCCGTGGAGCGACCAAGCACTACTCAGTGCTCATCCACCGGAGGTGTATTGCCAACTGACGTTTGTGAAGCTGTTGCGAGCATTGTCACTCGCATACCGTATGCGTCGCGTTAAGGGGTTATACGGGTGAAACTGGTGACGTTCATTTCGAACAACAACTAGTGGCATTCGACCAAAGGTGTCCCATCTCGTCCATTCTTGTTCAACTTCGAGTCATGACGATGGTGCATGTAAGATGGCTTAGAGAGGGGCTCCGGGAATGTAGGAGTGGAATCTGGAAAATGGAGGGAAAGCTGATCGCGACCTAGATTTCGCAGACGGACGTCGTGCTGCCTGGCTTTCGAGTCTGCGGGACATGCACAACGGGCACTAGATAGGACTGTTCGCATTACTCGGTTTGCTCGGGTTGCATGTGCTTTGCACCTTCAAAAGTGCAAAGTACTGTTACAAGGACTGGGACGACAGCAGCGCCGGAACTTGATACTGCGATGGAGAGGACTGACGATTGTGGATCGTTTTCATCTACCTCGGTCAGCTGCGTGTCTAACGAGGCGTACGCTCGGATTGAGCCACCCGGAGAAAAAGATATGAGTCGTATATCCAAGGCTCGTGCAGGCGTTAACCGCTGGAGGCTGAACCACTGTTGCCGTCGGCCTGATATTCACTGACGGTTGGAAAGGTGGCGTGTTATACTGTGCATAGCAGTGTGCATCAGTTCTGTCTGTAAACGCGTTCTGCGAGACGAGGAGTACTGTGCGTCAGTGGCGTGATGTTCGAGACGGTTGTCGGAGGGTTTTCGACCCACGATGGTTCTACGTTAGTAATGACGTAGCAATTGAATGGAGGTGATCGGGTAGTAATACTCGAGGCGGTTAGTAATCGTGCGGTATTTGGGTGCCAGCTTCTGGAGAATAGGCTTGTCTCAGGCTACGGGAAAACTTCAGTAGACTACGCGGTGTGGGTCACGCTGGTTGGCGGTGGTGGCGAAACCGAACAGCGGTGTAGCAGAATTGTCGGTGCCCGTGCTTGTTGTGTTCCTCCGGCTATGGGAAATGGAAGAAGGCCATGGTGGGAAGGATCAGACGAGCTGAGGTGGCAACGTGGGATGAGAAGATGTACAGAGAAGGTTAGGTAGAGTAGGTGTCTCACGCCTTCATGGTTGGGGTCCGAAAGACTCATCGACTTGCTGGCTGGGGACACTGAAGGATATGGCAGTGAACCGTGAACAGTGGCGATCGTGCTGTCATTTTCTATCGAATCAGAATGATTGACAGACTCGTGCGTTTGTACAGTGAGACTGTGTTCCGTGTGTTGGCTGCAGCAGCATCTTATCTTTTCCCGCCTGCGTAGGCCCACTCTCTGTTCCCCTTAGATATTCACTCTTTTTATATAAACGTGTAACTCTGGGGAAGGCAGCAGTCAGTGGTGCTTGCCTTGCTGTTTAACGCTGAACGATGGTGATAATGTTATTAGTAAATTAAGTAAAAACATAAAAGATACAAAAAGAGACAAGACTCTACTGTAGCCAACGCGCTGAAAACAATCTAACTGTACAAACTCACTGTTTCAATTATTCTGATTCGACAGAAAATGACAACACGATGGCCACTGTTCATGGTTCACTGTCATATCCTTCAGTGCTTCCAGCTAGCCCTTTGACGAGTCTTTCGGACCCCTACCACGAAGACGTGAAACATCTGCTTTACCTAAGTTCGCTTTGCATTTTCTCTTCACATGTTGCCACGTTTTCTGCTGACCTCCATATGGCTAGTCCACACGACGCCTTGTCTTCGACTTCTCGGTTTAGAAGAATGGTGGCGCTGAAAGATGGCAAATAGGGCTCCCCTAGCTGAAACTAAAATTCAGTTGTTTAGGCTCATCTGTACGTAGCTATCCCTGAACCTGTGACTTCCATCACTGATCATTCAGAGGCATTCGGTAAGGAAGATTGAGTGGAAGTGGTGCGGTAGGGGAGTGCGATTCTGTTTGGTTGTCCGCAGCTTACTCATGTCTTTCGTGAAAAGAAAGTAAACTTGGATTCGAGAATGGGTAATCATTTTCGTGTAATCAATTTTTGTAGATGTTTGTCTGCATACCACCCGGGTTCTCAAACCAAATTAGGAGTGTTTTGGGAGGTTTCTTTTTTGAAGTCTTTGGCCGAAAATCCTTCTACTGCCGGTCGGGGCTAAATCAGATGGCTTTAGTTGAAAGTAGGTGAAAGTCGGTTGTTCTTACAGTCTTCATTAAATCCAGTATTTTTGTCGTACTTTGACAATCCGACGATCAGTCGATGGCCTTCCGTCACAGTGTGGCATGCTGATTAGTATTTTTTTCTAGGGGAATGCTTTCCATGTGTATCATTATCTACATCATTTCTCCACAGCTAATCATCCGCGGCCGCTTACTGTTTTGGCTTAGCACTCACTTTATTTCCCATTAATTGTTGTAATTCCGGCCACTCATTGTGATATTGTTAAGGGGGTCTAATATCTCAGCATTGGTTGTTTTGTTGAAGTTATTTTTTGTCTTTTATCAAATAGGTTTTTGGAAATGTGAGTCCAGTTTCAGCTTTTGATAAATCTTTCCCTGTTTTGTTACAAGACGAATTAGATGGACGGGGACAAGAATGTGAATCTATTGTTTGTTTTTCGCGGCCAGCCACATGTGACAGCTGTTTGTTTGCTATTCCATTTCAGTATAGTCTTTTGGTGTGTCTCACGCATCAACTCACACTGCGTCTTTCATATCCTTACTAGTCATTTTTATGGGGATATTTAATTCTATTAATTTCCTAGTTCGAAAATAGAATGCTTGATCCGAGTTAGTTTCCGCGTATTACATTGATTGATTTTAAATCTCCAATGTGTCCGTTTGGATATTCGGCCTTTACCTACCTTAAGATGCAGTCGTTGAATGCTGCAAGATAATCTTTTGTTTTCCATTCCTTACAGTTATGCTCCATGGTGCCCGGCTTGCCGCCAGTTCGGGCCCATATGGGAGGACTTTTCTCACACGAAAGACCTAGCTGTCCGAGTTGCTGCGATCGATGTGACTGAGAGCCCTGTATTGAGCTTCCTATTCTTTGTCAACCGTTTACCAACTGTATTTCAGTAAGTATGAACGAATTTTGGACAGATCAATTTATTTTTTGGTCTGCTCTTGTTCGTACAATGCTTTATTGTTGCTTTTCGATAGTTACAACATTCAAGTATTCGATTCACAGTTTGCTAACATTATTTTCCGGTTTATTTGCCTTGTTGTGTCAGTTTTTAGCCAAAGTCTGTTGCGGTTCCATGCCTTGATAAAACAGCTTTTGCCAAACTCTTGGGTTCAGGGACAACAACGGGGATGAGAGAGGTGAGAGAATAAATCGTTTTTCGGCAAGGAAAAGTTTGGGGTAACATACGGCTACACAACTAAGAGTCGATATAACCTGACTTCACTATGATTGGAAGACGCGCGAGCGAGAGCAATGTGATTAAGGGAGAAGGTCCTCCGAAAGGGTCCTTTGGTCCTTATCATTACGATGGTCATCGCAACGAAATTGTGTTGAAGAATGATGCTGCCCGGCGGAGCACTATAAGAAAAGCCACTAAAATCATTTTCAGAGTAAGGTTAAATCTCTGGGTTTCATTTGACTGGTTCCTCTAAGTCACTCAGTTTGTTTTCTTTGATTGTCGATTTCAGTATCAAAGATGGTGTTTGTCGGCAATACGCTGGTGCCCGAACTTTGGAGGATTTAAAGGTTTACGTTTTTCAGAATGGTTATAAAAACGTCACACCTGTCCCTTGGTATCTATCTCCGTCATCCAAGCAGTAAGTAACAGTGATTTTATTTTTGCCTCTCATGCTGTCCCCGTTCAGTATGCAGTTCTTTTGTCACTTCATGGATTTAGGGCTGACTATTACGGTAAGATGTAAGCGGACTACGACCATCCACCATAATTTCAGAAAACGCATCAGTCTCTCATCGACTCGGGTTATCCTTTTTACATCTCTCTGATAATTATTGCTCTGGGAACGGTGTTTGTTGGTTTGGTATTGGGTATGGTAAGTTCCTTCAATTTATGGTGAGCTTGATTTACTACCAACTATAGTGCTTGGTCATATTCTGTGACTGCTTCTGCCCACCGAGGCCACAGATACTGAGAATATTCCGGATCGGCGGTCGGCAGCGTAAAACAGAAAAGTACAAGGTCAGTTTACAGTTCCATGTTTGCTTCCCGCCAAGCTCATTTTTGTAAAGGGGAACGTCATCGACATGTTTGATGTGAGCCCCTTTAGCTGGAGGAACACTCATAGACTAAGGGACAGCCGATTGGTCCGCCGTTATGGTCAACTTTGATCAGTTTAGAACTGGATGAAAATTTAGATTTCTGCGGCACCGTGCTTAGATTTAACGTGGTGGGCTTCAGGGCACAATTTCCAGATAAAACACTAGATTAGAATAAAGTCGCTGGGCCACTGTGGACTATACCGACAGATATGAGGCTTTTAGAAGGCCGTACCAATGCCACTTTGTCATCACTGTTTATGCCAAGGAGCCAGAATGGATTTCACCCTGAATCTATGGTTATTTCTGATGCAATTGTTAAGTGAGAGTTGCTTATCATGGAAACACTTTGTTCACTTCTTCCTCGGGTTACTGTGTCAAGTGTGCCTACCAACTGTACTACTTTCCGAACTTGGTCAGTTTCATCGTGGTCATCCATGGCATATATATAAATATATATACATATTTTTAGATTTGAGAAGGCGTACACTGAGTTAATATGTTTATCGTGACGTTTCGATCCAAACTAGGACTCGTTGTCAAACGTGAATGATTGATTGAATGGGATCGCTTGTTCCGTTCGGTTTTGTGCGCTGTCCGTCTGTTTGTCTCTCTATTCTGCATCCGGGTCTTGTTAAGATGACGTAATGTTTGTCAATCTCGACATGCCGATTGAACGAGATATTCGAGTGGGGGGCTTCAAGAATCAGTCGCTCCCCCTTTCTGTTTGTCCGGCTGACTACCTTTGCATATATATATATATATATATCCTTAAACTCTTTGAAAGCAAACGTGGCACCAACACAATGACATTTGAATAAAAATGTAAAGATACCTGGTAGAAGAGAAGAACGATAAGCAGCAGCACAACAAGCGCTCTCTTTTTTATCGAATACGTGTGATTTCTCGTCTTGTTTTTCTTTGTTGTTTCCTAAAGAAATCGAGTTCGACAGAAACCATACAGCATTCTTGCCACCAACTTCGACTCTCAGCCATATCTTTCAGCATCTTTAACTGATGACACTTCGTCTCTCCAGCCCCAACCGAGAAGGCGCGAAACACTAAACAATTCCAAAGCCGAAATTAAGTTAATCATATCTCTGCGTCAAGTGAGTCTGATCGTCAAGTCACTCGTTCCAGCTTTGTTCAGCTAGTGCGAAAATAGTACAAAAAACTGATCGGTAGGCGAGTATGTGTCGAGCGTGTCCGACCTATCGAATCGATGCGCAGCGATCATTTCGTTCGGAAGACGGCTTTCTGCACCTGACACGACGGCACGCTTCATTGCTTACCCAATGTTCTCACCAGAACCGAGCAGTGCTTTGAAAACTTGGCTGGTTGAATACAAAGAGTTGCCCGGAGTCTTTATTGAAGAGGTGCCAGGCATGGCAGTCGTAAGGAACATTACGAACTGTGGTGCTGCACACTATTCCATTAATTGCGGCGCTCCAGGTGTCATAAGTTCGCAAAAAACTGCTCTGGATTTCGCATTTCATGTTGCAATCTCCTTGACAAATCCACCAGTTTCCATCACACTCCCGAGGTACTTAAACCTATTGGCTACCTTCAACCGACCACCAAAAAGGACGAGTGTAGATGCACTCCGTGCCAACCCTAATGTACTTCTGATTTTGAAGGTACAAAACACTCATCTTATCGAGTTACGTTAATTACCATACTCTTTGTGCAAGGAAATGTTATTGGTGTACTCTAATTCAAAAACTCTCTTCTGAAAAGAAGTTCGACTCCATTGACGAGTGGATCAATTAAGGTGTTATGTAGAACATCAACTTGGAATACCTGCTCAGGATCACTTGATTGGTAGAAACACCGAAGGGAGCTGTAACGCCAGCCGGTTGCATTCCCTGGCGACAACGCTGTTGCTGACTTTTGAGAAACCCACAGATGTTAGCAGTCCCTTTATCTGTAGCTAACATCGATGTGGTCAATCTGAGTCTTGCGCTTACTCGAAGAGATGACGCCAGGTGGCGCGTCAGCAGTCAGACCGTCGGAAGCCTATATTTGCTATAGAATGATCGGTGATCGGAACACAGAATCAACAAACATTTTCCCACTTCTGAACGACAGGAATCGAAAACAAAAGGGTCTCCTGAGTGCTGTTCGTTTGAAGCCAGTCGATCTAATGTAGCGTTTATGACTCCTGCTTACATCGCGATGTCACTATGCCTTTCTGTGCGTGAGAGGTCGTGCAGCTTTTGGTAGAGGGTTTTTTTAAAATTTCAAGTGGTCTGCAATCTGTGGGTGCGAACGATGAAACGACAAACAGAGTGCGTCTGTCGGCGAACTGCAAACCTTTTTGAACGTCTGTCATAGTGAGTTGAGTTATGGGCTGTTATACTAATTGACTGTCCACTTGAATTTAAGCCTTCATGTTCATGAATGCAGCTCTAACCTTTTGCGAAGCCTAGCCTTTTTTGTAAGGCAACAGAGCCATTCCACTCGAGCCGATTGAGCCGTCCACGCGCCTCTTCTGGTAAACTTCGTCGGTTCATTGGAAGACGACGAGAGGCAGTGGCTTTATTTCTTTGGCGCACCACATTTACAACGTTACAATGGTATCAGCGGACTCTGACACTGTTTTTCTGAGCGGAACACTTTCCAGAGTTAAGCGCTCCACGCCATCAGTACTACTTCTGCTTGTCCGTCGCCACTTACTCAGCTAGTTCTGGTCCACCTTATCTGAGGCCAACCAATTACGCCAATAACGTCGAGCGACTCATGCAATTATGAACAATAACTCAACCCCGTCTTTAGTGGATTCACTCTTCCATGGATATGTTTCATCATGGAACAGGAATTTCGTGTATCCGGTTACGTAAATGACGGCTGCTATTGTTAGACTTGCAACGCCCTACTTTAACTTTTAAGGGATTTGGCCCAGGCAAGAGGGTGGCGATCACTGCATAATACCGACTGGTCTGTTCCTGATTCGCGAGATCTAAGATCACTTCAGTTTCTGGTATTGGTAAGTTCGAATGTTTTCCTATTGCCATTCGTCTTACACTCTGCACATTGACGGAATCACCATCGATTTCGATCGTGAGATCCGGATTGCAAGTATTTCTGCAATACCGTCTGTGCTTGCTGCTCTAGAGACGGCAGTTTTTCTGCGCTGATGGGCAAATATGAAGTGATCAGGTAGACAGACATTTTGAAACTCAATCACTTGCTCTATGTTGTTTGAGCGTATCCTGTCGGGTCCTTCAATTCAGACGGAGAAAAGTTTTTTAATCCAACAATTAGTCCTTCCGACTTTTGACTGGAACTTATTGAACGCTTATGATCTTGTTAAAGACCAGTGGTCATTGTGACTCCTGTCACGTCATACTATTCACTATATTATTTAGTTGCAACTGCTTATTGATTGTAGGACACTTCATTGACACCAAAAGCTGCTCGCATTCCACAGTTCATAATTTTGATTGGTGACTCGACGCATTCCGATGTTACCGGATGGCTGTGCATGCGAATATTTTCTGATTCTGAGAGTTTCCATTTCCAACCAACATGATTACTACTGCCCTCGGCTGAAAACCAACTGTCCGTAGTTTATTTTATCATTATCGCTATTCATTGGTCTGAGATAATAGATTCTATCGGGGGCTCACTGTTATATTTACCATTCAGGCCAACAACGGTTTTTTCGATCGCATGGGGCAGATTTTTAGGTTGATGCTTATCAGCATATTTACCATTGATTGTACTTAACTCATTCTAATTTTTTGAAGTTGACTTGAAACATCTGATCATGACGTTGTTAACGCTGAGACAATGATAAGAACATGTTAAGGGGAATACACTTTTAGCTCATGGTTCACCAATCAAAGACTGAATAAATGCCTTGGATCAGGGATGATTGCAGTGAGACACGCTTTTGCCCGGGATTTGGCGGTCTGCCTTTTCGGATGTCAGTATCCGTTTGGTCATTCAGCTGCACTTCGGTCTGGTGTCATTGCATACAGTCGTACGTTTTCCAAAAAAATCACGCAAACTGTGTACACTTTGTTCCATTGTTTTGATCTAAATATGGGTAATTGTTTGATAACCGGTAATATGACAGATTAGTCATAAAGAACGGTTGGAACTTACTTTGGACATGGCCATACAACGAGTGCCTCATTGTACCCTGTTCTCCAAGGAATGTAATGATCAGAAAATAAGTCGAAGTGGTCAGTCGATGACACGGTAAAAAGACATGAAAATCTTAACCACGGGACTGCCCGGTTGGCTCAGTGCCGCAGTAGGTGACGCTCTTGTATTCGAAATCTCCGTTCCATGCAGTTGTTCAACATAATGTTTTGCAGTTGATCTTTTACTATTTTCGGCTCTGTTCCCTCTGTATAGGCCGGGCCGTGGGTTAGTTGTCAACACCAGAGTACATTGGTGCAAGGTTAATGGCTGTGAAAACTGAACTGAAGTTCTGTCCCTTTTTTGTCTTTCTGCCTTCCGTTAATGCCTTCATATCACTCGTTGTCAAATAGCGTCACGAGTGATTTTCAATTTGGTATCTCACATTTCAAGCCTCGTCAATTGCCAAATCTCGGCTCCTTCAGTGTACACTCACGCAGATCGGTTAACAGTGGTGTTTGCCGTTGACAATAGATTCATCGGTTAATAGTGGTTTATGCGCCGTAGTTATTCAGGGGTTAGTTGGCGTTCGAAAGGAGATCTGTGTGAAGCGCAACTTACTTGTCGTCCCGAAGTGCTCCCCAATGGACGTTAATACTGATTTTTAGAAGAGCGTGTTTTATGACACATTCCCTACCCATTCTCAGTAACAAAGGCTGACATTGAAGTAGGAGCAAATAATTTTGCTGGACAAATCAGACATGTTAATGCATCAGAAGCCTGCTTAGATGGGATTGTGCCTTGCCCACTTCGCGTATAGGAGACAGACTACTCCAGTTTTACATCGACAGTCTTTGTTCTTGTCTGGCCCGAGGTTCCGACACAGTTCATGTCACACATTGGCTTGGCACTTCAAATCCACAGCTACTCTCAGCCTAATCGATTGTATCGCAGCAGGCTTCCGCTGGCGCGGTTCTGTCCAACATTTCAGATCTTACCAGTTTACACCCGTAGAATCAGGTCATGCATTGGTTTTAGTGCGATTTTTGCTGCACCTTAATGGTCAACGACGGAAACCGCAAACTTGGTCAGCCGGACTACGTATCTTGCCCACATATCCGGACCGGTAAGGAACAGAATCTATCAAACAAGCTAGAGACCTTGGCAAAAGCGATGCAAATGAGTGCTGGGAACAGATTAGTCAGCCAATACACTTGCTAGCGTTTTAGCTTGCCATTCTAAATCGGACGTCCGTCGAAGACTCTGGATCCCTCAGTAGTTGCTGAATCTAATGGAGGAAGAAACCAACTCTCTACATGGAAGAAGGAGAATGGGATACGACGGAATCTGCGACGTCAAGTAACAACAACCCTTAAGAACGGTCGTGAAATCTGATGGGTCAAATCAACCGAAAAGGTGGATGTAGCAGCTACTTCAAGTAACAGTCAAACAGTATTCAAGCAAATAATCGACGAAGGTGGGTGGCCAATTCCGGTCAGTGAAACGGTATGCAACAGAAATGCAGATTCTTTTCATGATAAACAGCAAAGACTCGAACGCTGAGTTCAGTGCTTCAGAGAGTAGTTCAGCTAGCCACTCGCCAGTGTAATCACTCGGAATTGGCGCTTCCCGACGAACTCCCTCCCGTTGTTCTCAAACTAGGTGAAGATTCTGCGGTAAAATCCCTTTGTCTCGTAATATTTGGAACATAAAGCGTATCCTGTTTCCTTTGGAGTCAGATTGACCATATCGCTACCGCTACCGTTGGCACGGTTCTGTCCAGAACTGTAGATCATACTGGACCACGTACGTCGAATCGGACCATGCGTTAGTTTTAATGCGATTTTTGCTGCAGCTGAATGGTCATCGACGCAGGCCACAAACCCGATTGGCTGTCAAACATGTGTCTGATTCGACTGTTCGCAACAGCTACGAACAAAAACTATCCGAAGAAATAAGAACTGCGACTAGTGGCAATGTAGACGATCAGTGGGATCAAATTAAGCAGGCTATGCATTTGACAGTAGATTTCGCCTGTGTTCCTAAATCTAGCGTTCATAAAAAGCACCGGATCTCGCAAGCGTCGCTAAGTTTAATGGAGCAAAAACGCCAGCTGCCTAACTGCGAGGAAGTGAGTAAGATGCTTCCGTAGTTGTAGCGTCAGTTGACCATAAGCCTTAGGAATGACTGCGAAAACTGGTGGGTTAAGGTAGCCGAAGAGATAGAGGAAGTGGCGTCCGCTTCAGGTAACAGTCAAAGACTGTTTAAGCTTATACGCGACAGCGGTGGGCGGCGAACTTCGGTTAGTGAAGTCGTGTGCGATA
>LUCM01002652.1:20671-48112 GCA_008360955.1 Fasciolopsis buskii | reverse complement strand
CTTGGCATTTCTAAAATGTTAAGTGCAGTTATTAGTCTGGACGTCAGCAATTTCGAAATTTATTATTGATGGGTATAAACTAGGAATTTTAGTAGTAGGAGATTGAATGTTTTCATGAAATAATTCACCATGTGATATCATCGCTCAACTCACCATAAAGAAACCATAGAAGCACTGTACAACTTTTTCATCCTTGTTACGAATCATCAGCGGTGCATATCCACCTCGCCCGAACTGGGACGCGAACCCGGGACGAACGAGTCTGAGTCGAATGCCTTAGCCATTGCGCTACCGGTCAGGCTCTGAACGGTTTGTTGAACTTCACCACATGGTGTTGCACCTATCCGTCACTGATTTGCACGGTTACTGTCCGCTAGCTCACAGCGATTGACCCCTACTGATAGATGACTACTCTGCGGGTAGCCTAAGTACGACGAAAGCATTGATGAATATTAACAAGGATGAAACAGCTGTACAGTGCTTCCATGGTTTCTTTATGGGGAGTTCAGCAATGAGATAACACGGTGAATTGTTTAATGAAAACTAGGAATTGTCGAGTGTTTTATGTACCTGAGCAGCTCCTTGACAAAGAATGGTAGCAAAATAGTAGGACTGGGCGCACCTGTATCCAAAACTCGAATAGCATACACTGGATTTGAGTCCTTGTAGCGCTGACCTGCTATTTCACTTAGGTCGAAAGGCTGTTTATACTTTGTCTCAGTGCGCTCAGTTCTGTTGCATGGTATAGTTAAGTGAAGATGATTATTTTCACGCGGAATTTTTCCACCACTGGTGTCTGTGTAGTATCGCTAGGACTGCATGGACTGACCGTGTAGGTAATGTGTGGGTTAGGAATCTAGTTTCGGGTACTGATTCAAAGAATACTCAATCCAAACGGATTTCGTTGGCTGACTCACTTATTGCATGTAGTGAACATTTGTCTGCCTTACCATCATCTGTTTTTCGTTCCTTCCACCTAGTGGGAGAAGCCGTGTAGAGATCAACAGACAACGTAGTAGCTTGGATTGCGAGAATGTACGACTGACTTAGGTAAGATAGGTGTCTCGGCTGTTCGTGTTTGGGGTTCGAAAGACCTGACGACCAATTGGCTAGAGACCTTGAAGGATATGACAGTGAACTGTGAACAGTGGAGATCATGTTGTCACTTCATGTCCAGAATGTACGTCTGTACAGTAGGACTGTATTCCGTGTCGATGTTACCTCGACTAGTAGTGAAACGTTTGCGACTCAAACGCTATGCTCACCATTCGAAACCCCATGAAAGGGCGAAATATTATACTGAGCAGCTGTTTATAAGGGAGCCGTATCGCCCACTGTCTGCAGTCAATGTTTGGAGGGTCTCGTGAGCTCCAGCCGGGCATCTCAGCTGCGCATGCATCAACTTGTCCCATGACTAAGGTTTTCATAGGTTTTTACGGTGTCATCGACTGACCGCTTCTGACAATTATCTTCATTGGAGAACAAGGTATAACGAGGCGGCTTTTCTGTGGCCATACCGAAACGTGCTCCAGCCACCTTAATCTCTTCACATTCAGTGTTTCAGCTGCAGGTTGAACGTAGAAGTCCAGTATCCTACACCTAACATCTGAGTTGCCGATAAAACTCTCCCACCCTGTTTCACCACTATCACAGCATCGTTCAAACATCAGAAGTCTTCACACATTCTTGAGCCTTATAGAATGATGCATCTTACTGCTGCTGTTATGCATACCTGAACGTCCACCGATAGGTGGATCTCACGCCGCCGCCACGTATATTCCCCATTGGTGAATGTCTATGAGACCGTGCGCATTCGCAAAAATGCATCATCCGGTATATGACCACCAGGTGGGATGAAACCTTGTTATTAAACCCTTCGAGTTCATTGAATTTATGTTCTGCAAGGACTGGGTTCGGTTCATAGCTTCTTCCCAGACTGAACGTGCTGTACCCACAAATCAATCTGATGACTTCTTTCAGTTTGCTTTTGAACGTTACCCATCCTCTTGAGCTCTGTTTCTTCCCAAATCTTTAGATTTCTCGCCGAAATCTGTACCTTGTGTTATCTTGACTATCCGTTTTAGTTTGATTCTGTCCTACTATCTTTCCTACTTCACGGACTGGAAACAGGATTGTCTCAACCCCTTAATAACATGGCTGCCTGATTGATTTACGAACAGAATGCGATGCGCACTGCGTGGTGGGGGAAATCTGAAAGCTTTCAATTTATAACTAAAAAGTGGTTCAGTGTGCTGTTCTCTCTACATATCTGCTTTCCGCTTGCGCTAACGATTTATAATCCGCCTCCTCCTGTTATTTGGACATCCCAATGAAGTGGCCCTTTGTCAAGCCAAATCTGTATGTGAAGACTTTCGTAGCCTTTCGATCCGCTTGGCTTTCACTTACGATTTTCCAGTTGAGATGGTTTAAGGTGTAATCTATCCAAATTTTCGAATGTTCATTCTCTCTTTCCCGGTCTGCTTGTCCATTTAGTTCATTTTGATCACCACAAAAACAATCAACAGAGTCGGTTATATAAATTATTTTGGGATCGTTTTCGACAAAAGTAATAGTCATCTCTCATTTCCACCCATGTACTGAACTTTAGAAAACCATTATTCCAATAAGTTATCTTCAGCACTCGAAGTCAATGAAGTACAGTTTTTCTCACCCTTCGTTACCATTTTCCTGTTACTTGGATGCTTTTGTTGAGGAAGAACTTTAAAAGTCTTCTTCGGTAACTGTCACTTGTTAGTCGTGCGTCTTTCAAATCACTGAACTATCTATCCACCTAATTGTATGGTTAGCATTTGTTTACCTTTAAAATGTTTGCTCCCAAGGTACCTTTAGATCTGAGCCATCCTTTATACGGTGATCTAGAGAGGTATCATTTTCATGTTCCCACACTTCCGACCTTCCGTTCCGGTTCAGTATCTATAGGAATTCTACTGTCCCTTAATTAGGACGTACCCTGACAAACGGAGACCGTCTCAGCCGACTTTCTCGGTGACTTTTCATGGCTGGTCACATTGTTCATTTGCCAGGTTTTGCCATCAGTTTTTTACAAAGTGATGAGTGAAACTGTTTTAGTTTTTGTATTGAAAGGTGTATGCAAAGCCCTATGCAACAAAAAACGATGCTAGGGTCTGAACATTACATGTGGTCACTTTTCAGGAACTTTATTATTTGGCTACTGGATTCTTTT
This sequence comes from Fasciolopsis buskii, assembly GCA_008360955.1. Taxonomy (NCBI): domain Eukaryota; kingdom Metazoa; phylum Platyhelminthes; class Trematoda; order Plagiorchiida; family Fasciolidae; genus Fasciolopsis; species Fasciolopsis buskii. Next base: position 44,907 of record LUCM01002652.1, on the reverse strand, counting down.
TTAGTAGTTGAACTGCAAATGCATAAAACTCTTTCGGCTATTACGGCAGCAGCTCTCTGCTAAGCTCCATTTTTCGTCAACGTTCATTGTTTTGCGCTAACCATTTTTAAGATTCACCTTCTTTCATCTTGGCGTTCTGCATACTCGTCATTTACAAAATCAGTTTCCCAACAGTGCCTTTGCTAAACTTTTTCTTTCGAAGGACACAGACGAAGACGTCAACCAACAGGTGGTTCCCAAACAAACAGTGGATGCTGCTGGGGAACACGAAGACGAGACTGAGATTCGTCACCGCACTGCAGAAGGAGATTAGTCAAACTAAACACAGGATCTCGTTATATCGGATATGCTTCGGTTTTTATCTGCTTTTTCCTGCACTTCCATCCCAATTTCGTGCCAAGTTTGGTCGAAACTGTTGGTTGTTTTGATGCTACTGTTCCCATTTTAATCGGTACTGTTCAGTTTCGTGTTGGATTTTTTGAGATTATGGTCTACTGCTCGCCACTGTTCTGTTCATCTCAAACTTTCAGTTAGGTTACAGAACTGAAAATCCTCGATTGTTGTTAGATGACTACCGATGTCATCGATTTCCTTGTCGTCGGTCACTACGACTTGCTGTGGCCTTGTCCTAAGTATACATATGCATTATTCCCTCTGATGCATATTTTGGGCTAACACTACCATTACCCTACGGCCGTAATCTCGTGGTCATGGCTCTGCTATTACCACGTTGTTGAATGACCTGCGATCCCCCTAAATGTCTACTCTTACTGAGAGCCTTTTTCTCGCTGTTTGTGCCCCATGGAAGGTCAGGGTGCGCAAACGACATCGATAACCCTGGGTTATCTGTTTTATGGTCCGAATGACACTGTTTAATAATTTCAGCTAGCGTTTGAACATGCATCTTGATAAGTATTGTTTATTTGACAAAAGTCTGTATACAGAATTGGAGCCGTTAAAACCACAATAGAATACAAGGCACAATTGATAAGCGACCAGTGGTTTTATTAGTCAACCCCCACGTTTCGGCAATTTTAAAGATAGATGGAGTCAGGGAGCTTATCACAATCTAACTGACGCTGCATTGAGCGTTCTGAGCAGCCAATGAGGCATATATAAAGCTTGATGCGTACTAACGTGTAGTCAAAAGTGTCCCAGTGCGACCGGCCATCTTGTAAACAGCCATAGACCGAATGAGATTCGTGGTATTTCAAAAGAGCCATTCACCTGTGTGACACTTATATGACTGTAACTTCTTCAAAAGTCAGTGCACACTCAATTACTTGTGAACGGAATCAGACTTCGTATACACACACATAACCTGGTGATGCCAATCAACTTAAAACACCTGCTCAGGATCATTTGATTGGTAGAAACACCGAAGGGAGCTGTAACGCCAGCCGGTTGCATTCCCTGGCGACAACGCTGTTGCTGACTTTTGAGAAACCCACAGATGTTAGCAGTCCCTTTATCTGTAGCTAACATCGATGTGGTCAATCTGAGTCTTGCGCTTACTCGAAGAGATGACGCCAGGTGGCGCGTCAGCAGTCAGACCGTCGGAAGCCTATATTTGCTATAGAATGATCGGTGATCGGAACACAGAATCAACAAACATTTTCCCACTTCTGAACGACAGGAATCGAAAACAAAAGGGTCTCCTGAGTGCTGTTCGTTTGAAGCCAGTCGATCTAATGTAGCGTTTATGACTCCTGCTTACATCGCGATGTCACTATGCCTTTCTGTGCGTGAGAGGTCGTGCAGCTTTTGGTAGAGGGGTTTTTTTTTAATTTCAAGTGGTCTGCAATCTGTGGGTGCGAACGATGAAACGACAAACAGAGTGCGTCTGTCGGCGAACTGCAAACCTTTTTGAACGTCTGTCATAGTGAGTTGAGTTATGGGCTGTTATACTAATTGACTGTCCACTTGAATTTAGGCCTTTATGTTCATGAATACAACTAACCGCACCAGCGATAGCGTCACTGATGTTTGTCTGCTTGCTCAGTTTGTATATCAGGGTTCAAAATAGTCTCGTTTTTACGGTTTACCAAAGATACATGAAGACACAGTACATCCAACAGCTGTACTTACCATGTGCGGCGCACCGCAACAAAAATTAGCCGAATAGTTATCTAAATTGATCAAACCCATCGGACGCAAGTTTTCCACATAAAAACCCAAGGAAGCATCCCATTTTCTGGACTATGGTTGAATGTTCCTAACAAACGCATGCCCTAATTTGGTATACTGTTCACCAATGTTTCACTTGAAGAGGCAATTGATATTGTTTGCCAATACGCTGATCACATTAGTTCTCCTGCACATCTCGGGAGATTTCTGCTTCCATGTAAATAAGTGTGCAGTTCTGTTGTTGTGGCAAAGTTTGCCAACAAGTCGGTAATGGGACAATGAAAAGCCCACTTGGATAGGTCTTAACTGACATATTCACGGAATAAACACTTCTATGATTGTCATTTGGATGACATTTATTGCAATTGGAGACGAATCACATGCACTAGACATCAGTGAATTTTTCGTTTCGCCGTTCCTCACCGTGCGTATCCTGGAATGATGATCATCTTGCTTATGAGTATTGACTTCATCGATAACGGTGTGACTTACTGTTGACTTAACTACTTTCATCAATCTCCACCAGCGATATAAGTATGGAAGATGTTTGGTTCGCAGACACGCAAACGTTTGTTACACCACTTTCGAAGTACTAATAAATCGAATCAAATTTGTGCTCTTCGATACACTATTATATATTTGTGCCTTTTTAGCCTTTTAGTGAAGAGTAGTTGTTATCATGGGTAATAGGAACTAGAACACCTGGTTACCTATCTGTGGATCAGTTTACTAAAAACTCACGGAAATCTTCAATAAATGTTTGCGCGACTTTAATACTTAAAATTACGGACGATTGGTTACTGTGTTCAAGGTAGGCCTTTTTTTGGACGTTATAATATGAGCCGCTTCACAACATACTTTTGGGCGTCCATGGTGGACATTGTTTCGTACTGTAAGATTAGCCTTATCAATCTTCAATCCCAAAGTTGCACAACGAAGTCGTTTTATCCAGTCGACACATATTTCTCCTTTGGGTTTGTCTTGTACTCGGATTTTGATCCACTGAATGAATGATTAGCATCTTTTTCAAGTTGTTAATCCCGTGTCCATGCACAGTTTCAACTGCAATAGTGTGCTTGTTCAGTTCTCGCCAGACGCATCACACAAACGTTTTATTTATTCGTCCCTAAATATCGTCTTTGCAGACCTAGGTCTAAAATGCATCTCCTAATTCGCAGCTATCATGGGAAGATACGTTTTATTAGTCAAGTCGATATGTTTGACAAATTTCAATTCCTTTCCTCCATATGCACATTCAGGCGCTCCCCGTTCGTCGTTTTTTGAATTGCTAGTTGATAGTGTATGGAGTAACAGAATGGACATGATAAATATTACTGGAAACAGTCCCAGTGTATTTAAGCCGACGATTGATCGCCACATACGAAGAAAGAATGTCCAAAAACGCTACTCTTGTAATTAAAAACCCTTAATTATGTACGAACGACACTTTGTCTATCATCAGTGCGCCCCGACAGAGCCTATGTTGTGATATAATGAATGTAAACACAGGGTTTCAGTGCCCCAGATCAAAATAAAACGGGCCCCGTTTAACGCTAGAGCGGTGAAGGTATCCCAAGGAACTCTAGTTTCTGTGTTGCTTTTTACTTTTCGTGAGGTTTGTGAATCTTCCAGATTTTAGCACGTTTTCGTTTCTCCCACATTTTGCAATCCGTTCGAGCTCTAACAATGCAGTGATTTTCATAGGCAGAACCGTGTGTCCGTACGGACCCTCCTCGTTGTTTTAGACGGAAATTCGAAGTCCCAGATAGGATCTTTACAACCACCTCAAAGTCAGTTTGATGACATGGAATGCAATTCTACGGCATCATTTTGTATCAGGTGCATGAGTAGTGTATGAAATCTCCACTACCAACTGCAAATAAGTATAACGACTCTATTACAAAAGTCGAATGAGTTTGACATTGAGTTCTGGATACCGACTAAAAAGAATTATGCATGCCTTCTCAATTTTCCATTCCTCTTTGCATCCACAGTCTTTTTCAACATTCGTGGACCTCAGAATATTCGGTAATTTGTGATCTGATTTCCTTTGAAAGTCATGGGTAAAGGATTGTGATTTGTGGCTAAACAAATAGCGGCGGTTGTTAAGGGACCATGAGTCGTGTCTGAGAGTTTATGGGTTCTGTGTGAACGATTGTGGATACTGGCTAAATTTTGATGGAGAAAGGTATGGCTCTCAGAATGCGGGATTATTCGTTGTTACTAATCAAAGTGATAAAATTGTGTTCATTTGTAGTAGACGCCGCGACAAAGGTCTTTCAAGAGGCTGCGATCGATCTGGAACGTAGGGATGTAGGAAAACTAAAATGAACCAAAGCATGGTGTCTGTCAGTCAGAATTATCAGTCGCATCAACACGGCGGCCTAATGGCAGCACTGAACATTGTAACGCAAGTTTTAACATAATCAGTCGGCTCGTTCTCAATCGCTTTGTTGCGATACGTGCTCTCGAATTGACGACTCGTCACCGTCCGCGTGGTTCTGCCTTTCTGTTGTATGCTTTGCGAGTGAGTGAAATGAGGCAGGTGTGCCTCACAAGGCCAAGGTTCACTGCACTAGCAGAGCAGATTAGAGTCCATGATTTGGAATTTCGGACTGGCATAAAAACTGGTAAGAAGTGCATAGGTCAGAGTTGAATAGGCGATGGCTGACAGTAGATTTCCGTGTATCATTGGTGGCCGATGGGACAAATTTCCAGAGGGAATAGCTGAATTAATAACAGCAGTAGGTTGTTTCGTGGCGACCTCTGCGTAGCAGCTCGGTTCAATTGTCTACAGTGAAATGCGAAGGAATTGCTGATACCAGGGCGTTCATGTAATTGACTGCTCCCATGTACCCGTTGGGAGACCTTCAGGCGTTCAAGCTGGAAAACAAAAACTTATTCTTGTTGTTTATGTTTATTGTTACTAAGCTTCCAGATGTATCTTTGAATTTCGCAGACCCAAAGTGTAGTCGAGATGAATAGTAAGCGCCGTACCTGATATAAAATATGATAGTTGTTTATCTCATTGTTTGGCGTCCTCAAAACAGAAAGTAAAATCGCCTTCTGTGACGGCGTAATCCGGTATCGAGCTGCCCCAGATGGTTTAAATCGGTAGAGCTGATGGAAAGTGTAAAAATATCGTCAGTGTATTTATTTGTGGAAATCTTGCGCTGCTCATCGCAGGGTAATTCATGTCGAAAAAGTAAGCTTCTCGAAATGAGAAGCTTATCACTTTTTCTTTGTTATCTTAAAATATTGACGTTTTGAAACTCCTACACAAAGCCACACTAAACTTGTAATTTTCTCGTGCACTTTCGTGCGGTCCTTGTATTTGTTAGATATCACCAGAAGCACAATACCGAGTCAAGTGCTACTTTTAAACGCTCCAGTGAATATAAAGTCCTAATCAGTGTCCTTTTAGGACTTAAACCTAACATGTCGGGCTTGGAAAATTACACGACACCAACTCAACTATCTTATGATCCCGAGGAAATAATTCGTGGAAAGATAGATAGACTGCACTGTGCATTCTGCATCTCTGACTTTGTAGACACCAGTCCAAGTTGGCCACTGACAAACTGCACTAGCTAACATGACTAAGTTTCTGTAGAGTCTCAGTGACAATGAGGATAAACTATTCTGTCTTACATTAGGATTTAATTAATTCTTCGTTCCCATCTCAGGGTTGATAAAATGCCATTATACAATCAGCGCGAAAAATACTGCTTGCTCAATTGTCACGATCCTAATTAAGTGTGGGTTATTTTCCAATTTTCGTGGTAAATGATGTACGGAGATCATTTAGGGCTGTTCCTGACCTCCGTATCGGTCAAATCAAAGTCATGCACTCATGTTTTGTTTGTTCACAATGCTTGTTTATGCTACGGAAAGTGCTACGCTATTGGCGATACGATTCGTTCACGTTTGGCCGTTGGTGTTCAAACTGTCCTTGTTTGGCATTCACTTTAGCTGTAATTCTTAGGCCTCGTACTGTCACTCGAGGTCAAAACAACTCTAGTGTTTTGTGACGCCGAACACACCTCAAACAATGATATTTTTTGTAAACTGTCACTGCGGCTCTCGCATTTCGATCAGTTACCAGATTAGAACCTTTCCTATTGGGACGTAAAATCGATTTCCTGTGATTTATGCCGGCCATTATCCAATAGTTTATCTAGCGGTTCAATGATCAAACACGGTGCAGCCGGTGAACTGTGCTAATCAAGCGTTTCCCATATTTTAGTTGAGCGAAACGAAAATGGGATTGACTTACCAATTAGCATCATGGCCTTCGCCTTGTGAGAATCGGTTGCTTTTCGACTTGCATGTGTGCGCGTGTGGATGGACTGTCTTCATTCAAATTAACTTTCACTATTTAGCAGGTTCGCTTACGCTGAAGTTCCCCAAACCATTAATCATGCAATGAAGTGACGTCGTTGGTGGTCATTTTTAGATTTTTCGAAAGCACGTTTGTTGTGTTTGGTCACATGAATCATGCGCAGAATGATGTATCGCAAAGAATTGAGCAGTGGAATGAATTTGAATGTTGGCACTGGTCCAAATTTTCATGACTACCTGGTTGAATAGTAGGTTACAAAACAGTAACTGTAGGGCTTGGTCTTACTGTAGGTTATTCAGCAGGCACTAGTTTCACTATTCAGTGAGAAAGCTTGAAATCTCATCGAAAACCTCATTGTGATATGGTGCCGGTAACAGAGATCCGGATTAGGATCACCTGGGGGTCTACGAGCAGTAGTTAATCTGAATTTCCAGTTCTCTATGGTTTACTTTATAAAAGACGCAGTTAACAAAAATCAGCTTAGCGGTTCATATGTGCCACACTGGTCACTGTGTGGGTCGCGTATCACGCATCCTACTGCTGCCAAATGGATTCATTTGGCATGATCGAGTGATTGAGCATCATCACGGATGGCTCTCGTTTGATATTTTGCAGCCTTCTTTTTTGGCAAATCGGTATAAAATCAGGAATGTAAACGTTGATCAGAAGGGGCTATCAATGACTGTCAGACTGATTAAAAATAATCATCTGCGATAGCTGATCCCATTTATTTACGGATGAATGGAAAATGTGATGCACCTTGTTATGGGAGACCATGTACTTCTGAAGAACTGCGTCGTCGATGGAGTGTTTACTGAATAGGACGTTTTTCTTATGAATGAGAACCGAGGCTTCCGATTGTTGTTAACCCAAGGTTAATTTTTCGACAGAATTGGGAACAAAAGTCAGGTTTTAGATCGGACCTTTCTTACATGAATGGTAAATAAAATAATGGTTTTTGAAGTTGCCTTGTAGGCAGAATCCTGACAGTTTTGTGTGCATGCCCGTCGGGTCTGTGGAGGTCCTATTTGACACCTTATCGGAAGAAAACTTTTTGTCTTCAATTAATCGTGTTAACTGTGTGGCCACAGAGGAACTCAACTGGTTGTGCTGCCTAACTATAATCTACTGTACTTGATAATGGTGCGGTTTAGTTTTCGGTTCAAAATCCTTGGATTGGAATAACCTGTGGGGTACGCATTGTTAAGGTTCCACTAAGTGTGACAAGATGCCAATTTGACCAACACACCTGAGTCTGGTAGAGCTGCGTCACAGGCTGTCATTGGTTACGCGGGGATGAACCGTGAACGCGAAATTGCAGTCAGTAGACGGACATGAATGCAAGGCGGTCGTGCCAGACCGCGGGCAAGTACAGACGGCAATACAAGTTCAGGGCCAAGTTATCTCATTACCAGCTACCAGTTGACACCGAGGCCATATCGTGAGTTGTGTTAAATAATAAGGACGAGTGGTCCGGATTCGACAACAAAACGATAAGACCTAAATCAGGTGAACTGTATCGCACGAGATGGACCAATCAAGGCTTGACCCGGACAATCGGTGGAGCGTACGGCAGTCACACGGATGCAAATATACAGGCAGATATCGTATAAATATCGCAACAATGGTCAGGGTTAGGTGTTTTAGGCTTCGGATTGGATGTTCGCTGTGAACGTCTATCGAGATGCTCCCACATGACCGTCGTCTTAAATTGCCTCTGCTGAGGAAGTCCTGCGCACCGCCTTCTCGTGGCCAAATTGTTCCCACTGACGTGCGAGGAATAAGGCAAAGGCAGTTTGCCCTCCACGGAGTTGGCTGTTCTTTGGTAACCCTTCCATGGGAGTTGGCTAAACTCTGACTCCGAATCAATCACGGCAGGCATGATCATCAGCATCTATGGTGAGAGGGTATGCTGAACACCCGAAGATCCTGGGAATTAAGCCATTATTCACCGGTGCTCAGTGGATTATGTGATCCTCAGATCATCCTCTGGCCTTGAGTTAGATAACTTGGTTGTAGGCTCGGGATACGGTCCCCTTAGCCAACCCTCTGCTTCGGTTCGAGCAGGCACTTTGTATCCAGTCCACAGAGAAATCGGGTCTTCATGAGCAGCTGGTGACGTCGAGGATGAGGAAGCTATCATCTTTTCATTCCTTTTTCGTCATGATTTCGATGGCACATGATCTGTACTGAGCTCTGAGTGTTTTCGCTTAGGGTGGGACTAAGTCGCTTCAGCCCGGCTATTCTCGTTTAAGTTAGTAGGGCCGGTCAACTCCGACATTGAGACATGATTGGTTGACTGGTCAGCTGATACCAAAACGGTGATTGACCATCACCCGACGCCCCTTTGCTTATCGTTGACATAATGTACGCTTCTGTCCGCGATAACATTCAGCAGTTCATGAAGCACGTCAATAAGCCATGTTCATATTGGTTTGTCGTGACAGAGCATACCACCTATCATGTTCTCATGCCCTACCAGTATAGTTTTTTAGTGGGTCATCCTCCCAAAATGGATCTGTTAAAAAATGAAGTTGCTGACCTTATTTTGAAATGAATTCGGGGTATTAATTTCGTTCTATCGAAAAACTGTTATGCTCCTACTTTAGTTAGTACCTCACATTATCCAGGGGTGAAATGACAGAAGATATAAGGACAAAACGTAAACTGTTAGGAGTGATGGTTTCTGTATATTGGTGAATATTTTAATGGATTTCATTCGACTTTACGAGACATCCCACGCCCTTAACTCCTACGTTCATTTGCTGCAGAAATTTTGGTCTTTTAGCTGCATCTTGAAGCCTTGTGGTGTGTCAGAGGAGAATTTTTGATTGCGTATCAATCTGCTAGACTTATTATCTACGTATCTGTTTGAAGTGAATTTTTTTGGCCTGTGCACAAGTTGCAGTCTCATCGTGATTCATGGATGGGGGTTGGTGACTAGTGTACCTATGGAAGTAAATCAGTGGATGAATTTTGAAATCAAGATTGTTGGAAGTGGTAGGACCATAAGTAATGTTTAAGCGTGGATGGTGATTCGACTGTAGTGATTCATGGCTTAGGGTTTCATGGTTGTATATCTTATCAAATCATCCGGATAAAGTGGCAAACGCTGAGGTTTCAGCGCGAGGGTGCCAGAATAACCCTACTTTGTGAATCATGCGTTCTGTGTTGTTAAGAGTCTGAACTTTGTACTAGACGTCTAATGCGTCTGAAGTAGTATGAACAGGTTCCGATCCAGAATCGCGGTGTGCTGGATAGATTCTTTTTTCACGAAAAGAATGCTTTCAAACTGACAACAACAGGTATGATTTGAACATTGTTTTACTGAAAGCGTTATGACCGGCTACGAAGTGTCTTATTCTGTAAATCCATCAGCTGTGACGAAGAACTAAGATAATAGATTGTGATGGGGTTACATTTCGGTGGAACAATGTCAAGATTTCGAAAGCAGCTTCTTCCTGATTAAACAAACAATCTAACGGGCGGTATAAAATTTTTCTTTGAGCCTTGAAAATTCTCGCATCGATGTTACGCAGAGATGATGAAAATCAAATTGCTTTTCTTCAAGAGCCACCGAATGAATCACCGTCAACTAATCTGAGTGAGCGAGCGAGCTGACTTTCATCGAAGGTGTCTGTCATAAGCTTATCCGCGGCAATGACTATCCAGCAGCTAAATCGTTTGGTATGACGAATCACCTAAACAGTGCTTTTGTTTCTAATGTGCTTCATAAATACACAACATCCTTGGGAAATTCCCTGACGAAGCCATGGATATAAAAACTGCTAGCCCAAATGCATGGTGTGGCCATTCTCCATGCAAATCAAATGAAGCACTTCAAGAGAGCTTCACCTTATCACGTGAACGCAACTAGCCAATCAATACAGTGACGGCACACGAATGTAAAGTTCTAACATCCTCCAAATGTCATTGGTCTGAATATGTTGCATCGACCAGGAGTCCTCGTATTTTGCACAGAAACAAATGGCGTGTAAGCAAATCAACCTCTTTTGGATGGTGTAAATTACTCATTATCTTCAGTTGGGCAGTTTGGGCTGAATCCATTCCAGTGCATTTTGGCGTTAGTTGGACGTGCCTAATTGCTCTTGGTCGAGTTCCGTATTACTATATCAAGTACCAGTGCTGCACTCGTTTAGTGTGATCGGGAGACATCGTTCAGACGGAGTCGCAACGATACTTTGGATCATCTCAGTTTCTAGTTTCACTAGTTCGTAGAGAATATTAGAGCCTTATTTTTGAGTTGATCTGAATGTTGTTTCATTCTTACGACCAACTTCTTAATGAGGTTCACAAAAATACTGATCTATCCAATTCTGATGTATTAGTTCGATGACCGTGTTCTGCTCCCATCGGCTTTTGTATAGTGATTTTTTTCACGGGTTTACTCATCAGATGCGGGCTATCATTGTCCTCAACCACGAGTCGCATGTTTGTGACAACAACAGAATATCAAAAGCGTTGATAACTACAAGATTGTCTGCCAGAGTAGCTTTACCCATGATGTTTTCAACGCATGATCTGTTCCAAGAGAAGATGTGATGACCCTAGTGGCAACATCGGGATCCAGAGCGCCGTTTCGGACGATTTAGTTGGAAGTCACTTTCTTATAGTTTACTACTTGCTTTGTATCTAACACAGGATATAAATACTCTAACAAATTGTTTCAGTCTCCAAATCCAAATAATCTACCAACTACCACGAAACTGAAATGGACCATGCAGGGGGAAAACGAGTTCTGCCCAATGTAGATAGAAAAATATCAAGCTATGGAACAGTAGCAATGTTTTCCCTATACATCTCAAAATAATCGACGTGCAAATCGATGTAGACCATGAAACTATTTAAAGAACCCAGCTAATTTGAGCCTTCTATGGTCCACTGGGTGCCACCCAAAACATCTACCCAAATTCTGAGCGTAAGATTTTATCTTGTACCATCGCCATAAGTTGATCGATGTTGGCTGGTTCCGTATTGAAGATATTTCAATTCGGGATTCAATAAGCTATTCTCTAGACAGCTCAGTCACACTGTAATTGGATCGCTATTCCGTTTAATGAACAGGTGCATCTCACACCCGAGTTCTAAGTCAATGAGAACGAGTGAATAATCTACATATATCTGAAATGAAAGGTCAGTTTAACACAAGTACAACATACTTCAAATCTGTGAAAGGCGTTTTAGTCAAAAGACAAGAACCGATAAGAAATCGTCCGAGAGCACCAACGAAGGCCATCGCGGAATTGGACGGGATCATAAGATAAGGGTAGAAATCACTGATCACTCGTGAAAAAGTGCATTTATATGGCTAAGTGATGAATAGTGGGTAGATCCATGAAGGACCAAAACGCACTACCTTACTTTGGAAACCACGTAACGAGCAGTATGCTTGGGCTGATCTCATTACAAGGACGAGCTATATAGTTCTTGGGCGGAAATAAGTTACATATCAATGTTCGTATTTAGAACTGCGGAGAAAGGGAATAAAGCGTGGTAGATAGGACTTATAAGGCATGACTTTGACGCGAAGTAATGTTGAGATATCCCACAAATGAGAGAATGTAAATTTCTCCTGGACCTTGGATTGATTGGCGTGGAAGACTGCGGGAAGAAAAAGCATACATGAGCAAGAGATAACGAAAGGATGCATGGAAAATGTGAGTGAAAGGTAAGCAAATTCGATTATTTGGACTACGTAACAGTAGGGAAGTATAATAACATGCAAAAAATGAAAACATTGCGTGATTCGGAACACCGTTACACAACACCAGTTCTCCTTGTTTTCGCACATATACCAGCGATAACTGGATCTTGCCAAGTGAAAACACTGTGGCGGCTCAAACCGCGGACCGCTGATGTTCTGCATCAAAACAGAACAAAGAGCATATAGCCAAAAATAAGTTGCTTCACTAGACAATATCTCCATATCAGTAAATTTGTCATAACCATCTAATTATTTCCGGTTCCATAGTCCAATTCAAGTATCCAGCTGACAGATTAACCACATGCGCTTTAAAAGCTGATTGGGACATTGTGAAATAAACAACTCAGTCCTCATGTGGATAGGAAATAGAAGCTGGTTTGTAGCCAACGCACTGTTTTTACCATGCTTGGTATGCAGGAACTGTGCTGCCGAATCGAAGCGTCTTTTTCACGTTGATTTCAGTGACACGAATCGATCGATCGATCAAGATGGACTTTCGCCTTAATTTTAGTTATTCATTTTGGGTGCACTCGTTTTTATTTATTGCATTGCCGCCTGGTCCAGGTTAAAATAACGTGAAAAATAACAGCTGATGACGGGGGGGGGAAGAGTAGCAGACGGAATGTGCATCAGGTTAAACAGGCGAAGGAATATACTAGCGTGAGTCACATTATTCAGCTGTCAGAGTGTGGTCATGACCCAAATATGTACTGAAGAACACCGTCTGTTTAATTCTGTTCCCCTTTCATTGGATGCGCAATCAAAAAATCGATTGCAAACCTCCAAGTCTTCAGTCAATCGTCTCGATCCTGATGCAGCCATGGCCCTCGCATCGTTACGCGACGTCTGTTATGTTGTGAGGGTATGGCGGTTAATCGACCTTGTGCCTGAGTCTGGTAGAACTGTCCCATCGGTTATCGGTGGTTGCATGATGATGGATATTTCTGGACAGGTTGCGATCAGTTAACGGTCGTGAATTCATTTCGGTCGTGTCAAACAGCGGGTGAGCACAAGGCAAGAGCAGGTCGAAACCGTGCCATCCCATTGGCTGCCAGGTGCCAAGTGACACTGGCGAGAATGAAGGGCAACAATGTCATCATGCAAGCTCGGAAGGTCATATCGTGAGTTGTGCTAACCAGTTAGGTTGAGCGGTGCGACAGCAAAATGAGATGAACTAAATCGGGCGAGGTGTACCAAAGTGATGGACTAATCAGACGGATTACCGGTAATGTAATGACAGTCACACAAGTGCAACTACGCAAGAGAAATAGCCTGCAGATGTACGATGTTTTCATTTGACAAAACGAGATTTTGTGCCGGTTCAGGTTGTTTGTTCTCAATTGGGCTAGCGGGGACAGACGATAGTGATCTATGACTTGAACTGGCTGACTTGGGAGCGAAAATTCGAAACTGACCAAATATTTCTCAACATGTATCGTTCATTATGTGCCTCTTATTTTGTCAAGAATCAAATGGTATAAGCGAGCCAGTTAACAACGAATCATTGAGTAATTGGGTTTAGTCTGCTTAGCCCTACTAACCGTTTCATCGTCTTTATTTCACAAAAAGCGATTATCAGTCAGGCGACAGTTACTCCGACCGTGACCCAAACTGCATAGTTGGTTCGAGTCTAAACTATGAGTCAGTCATCCGATTCCGAACAAACGCATCAGCTCTTCCTTATTTTTTAACAAAAAATGGTGGCAGAGAGCAACTCGCCGTTGTCAGACTCATCACTAAACTTGCCTCGTGGATCTGTGATGTTGTTTTTCAGGGTCACGACTGTCGGTTGACTCTCCCTCTCCCGTGTGGTGGGCTCTAGTGTTTATAGTGCATACCCATTTCACCACACTCAGCGTGAATCATAAAAACTTGAAGGAAGATGAACTAAGGCTGTCCGGGATTGTTTATGAGCTCATTGAATCCCCTTACAGTCCCATTGCTAAACAAACATGCATCAACCACCTACTTGCCCGTTGCACTAAACGTATTGCATTGCCAGGGGAGACGGAAATCATGATCATGAGGCTACAACTGAGATGACACATAGGTCTGTGTGTTGTAGAAATCCAGACGAGTGTCACTGAAGGGACGAGCAACGGTCGAGATCAAATCCTGAAATCAGATGGCAAGGAGCTCAATACTGCACAGCAGTCACCGACTAAACTTTGGGCGACATCAAAGGCTCAGTAAATGATATAAGTGTGATGAAGCTCACATAATTTGCCATGTGAATCTAAAATGAACTTGGAATCAATGGACACTCCTCATGAGTAAACTATTATTCTGGGATATTTGGAGAGTATGTTTAACCAACTAGTTTTGATTGTGCTATTTGGCGTGGTAAAAGGCATCGAACCCGGATTAATAGAACCGCAAAAGCCATTGCAAATCCTGTAGAACTTGATATAAGATGTTGTCGAATAGGGAGCACGGAGTACTTCATGTGCGATTGTAGTGCCCCAATGGTTTTCAAAATCTTTTGGTCGAAGTTTAGAGTCATTTTTCCTGGGGTTCTGGTCGGTGAGTTTGGGGTTTGAATTGCGGACTAGTAATCAGGGGAGGTAAAATCGTCCGTGCACGTAAGTGTAGTCAGGAAGTGTGCATCATAATGAATAAACGGTCTTCGTTCGTTAATATTGCTGCCTGTTGGCTTTTGTGGAACAGCGTAAACTTGCGACGCCGCAGCTGCAAGAGAGCTTAGATTTGTGAAGATAGCGGAGCATAAACCATGCTACTTTCTTGTTACAAACATGTGAACCAGCCATATCTTCTAGTTTATTCAGTTGTGCTTATTTTTATCATACCGAATCGTTAGATATAGTGCTAAGTTTACGAGTTCTTGTTTGGTTCAAGTCCAGCTCACCTTACCACGGAGCTTAGCCAAAGTCCAATCGCCTCAGATACACAACTGTCAAAAACAAAAATGGAGAAGACTGCCACACTTATATGATCTTATTAAGTAATACTTTGATATCGTTCATATTAGCTAGACCAGTCAGTGACTTCCAAGATATAAACAATATCCACTTTTGCCACTTAGGTGAATCGTGCTAGTCGTTCATTTTCATTCAAACCATCCATTTACACACAAGAGTCACTGTCAATGAAGCACTCACTGACAACGTAGATTGACATCTTTGGACATGTCCTGACCGATTGGGTAAAGGACCGTTTGGCAAAAAAAGGGCTGGATCTGTTAAAAATTACACAAGGATGTGGTGCCTGAGAGAAGAAAATTGGATTTTTGTGCAGGAAACTGGGTATCTGATTCTTGCAACTATTCGGCCTGAGTTCGATAAGAATAACGAAATCATCAATTGGATAACATCTTTCGTATCACTTATGGCTCAATTCAATGAAATTCTACTGTTTCAGAAGGGAACACAACTATTTCCAATCAGTGAGGAGAATTGAGCAAATGCAGTAGTGACGACAAGCCACTCAAATCTTGCAAAGAAAGAGCATGAATGCCAATTTTTTCACAAGGATTTTAGGATAATTATTGAAAATGGGTCCAGTGCACCACGATACGATCAGTAATTACCAGTATCCGATATTGGGAATGGGGTAAGTAAATGCGTACTTCATGCCCGCTAACCAGATGAGGAACAGACACTGTTGGCCTGGCACCAAAGTTGGTCGGCTGGGTGAGAACGCGAACACATTACCTTAGCAAGATATTCAGTTGGTTTTTTAGTTTCGCTAGTTTCAGATGTGAAAATAAAAGCAGCTGGTCTCCTGGTGTTGGAGACCACCCTTCTCAACCAAAGACTGACCTAAAGATCGCTTACTACGTCAAATTACCGTAAGTTGGCTGATCTAACGCTATTTATTCTTTTGACGATTTGACTGTTCGGCTGTAAAGGGTCCATGTTAGTATTTTTTTCTTGGGTTCGGTTGATCCTCTGCTCAACATGAAATCATCGTGTCACTGGTTTACTACGGTAATGTGCCGTAGTTTGACTCTGAAACCGAATCGGTTGATTCTTAAACCACGAATAATATCTAATGTCACCAAGCCTATTTTATACTGTAAAGCAATCATAACAAGGAGTCACGGTTGACATTTCTTCGTCGGTGAAACGCAGCACTCGACAAAGTTCAGCTCAATTTACTTCGTTTAATTGGATTCTACTCAAAATAAACTCTGAATCACATGAAACAATCTTGGCAAAGGAGCGGGGTGGTCGCCTTGGACCTGAATCAACTCTGCACTGTACCGCAAACACTTACACCTTCATTGTGACTGATGATAACATAGATTTAGTCGGTGCAGGTTCCTTGCAAATGGGCGGCAGAGTTCGATTTCTTAGGCACACCCGTAGTTCAGTTTCTACAAACATTCACTATACACAAATGTGCTATAGTTTGGTTGCCACTTCACAGCATTTTCTGTTTAAAGAAAGATATCGAGAAATAGTGAAAGACAAACTACAAATTAATGAGTTGAACACCGGTGTAGCAAAGGAAAGGTCCCGATCGCAAGAACACTACTAACTCCTTGCATTGCACCATACCAACTATTGTCCCCAACTATCGCAGCGGAGGAATCTCGTGGAGTCCAACTCAGTAGTCTAAATGGACCTACACGAGTCAGTCAACTGGTTACAATCTTCATACGTGTTTGTCATCTAATCTGCTGACCATCTCGACCCACCTTCTAGTCATCACCTACAAAATCCTACCAACACTACAAGGATATTGGTTTTCAAACACCGAAAGCCTTCTTATATCTTCTGCTCTCAGCGCCTATGTTTCTAAGTTGCATTCAAGCGTCGATCTCACTACTGCTATGCAAACTCCACCTTTAGTTGATAACGGGATGTGGCGTCGATGCCGAAGATGTCTCGAACTGGTGAAATGCTAATCAAGCTTTTAGCTTGTACGAAGACAATTCATCCCATATGAGACCACCACGCAAGATGCAGCTACTCAGGTAACTAAACCTATATAATCCAATTCTTCCTCTGCAAGAGCCGGATTCGGCCTCAAGCCAATCCAATCCTACAGTAGCATTTCACACCTTGAAGATGGAAAATATGCGGTGAGCAAAAGAACCACAGCGCATTTGTATAGGACATGCATTTGCACGTGACGTCAAGTTAAAACTGAAAATCTGTACAACCGATAACTTTCGCTTACGCGATTCGACGAGGTCAAGTGATTCCGGTGTACGGGTGTTCAGAATGGCCTTTGGTTAAAAATTCAAATATCCATGCGCGACCTGCAAACATATGTCAAACATTCACACACTATCGTTCAGTCGATGGAGAAAAATTCGCTACGTGGATCTTCGCTTAGTGGCACAAAATCATCTCCATGTGCTAGGTTAGACTGAGTAAATAGCACTGGCATTATTCTATCTCAGAGTGAAAGTTGAGATGAATTGACAGAAGAGGGAAATATGATGAACATTACTTCTCACTCTGGATTCGTTTGAAAGATCGCCGTAAATACGAATTCGGGTTCGGCTGTTTGCATACAGTCATTGAAATAGAGAAATGAACTCTCTCATATCCTTCAATAAAATGCAGCGACAAAGAATTGCATGATTGCCTGAGTAGAATGTCGCTTTTAGGTTCTGCGAAAGATGTCGCTACATTGCAAAACTTTTCGCAGGGTGCTGCGAACAATGAATCCCTTGCCGGGCCGGAAGTCGGCTATATTCTCCAATATACGCCTTTCGCGAGCACTAGGCAATCGGCGGAGGATAATACAGACATGCACATACTATTGAGATTAAAACACACCCACGCTTAGATGTTCAGCTTACGTGGATCTTGATGCTGATTGGCTCTTGGTTCACACCTGGCCAAACTCATGGAGCTTACGTTGAAAGCTTGAATCGGCACAGACCGGTTTTCATTTATGCGTGCTTTTGCAAGCTGTTGCTGCACGTGAGCATGAAGTACAGGTGTAATGAGATCTTACTCCTTTATGGGAGAACGATAGCATCACCGCTTTGAATTTATAAATTAGGAAGTGTTCTGTTTGTTCAAATACGGATGCTTTAAAGATATCACCGCTTCAGGATAGCCGTGATCTGGAGAAATGAACAACTCTTTTACTGTTATTTAAAAAAAATCAAGAGAAACATTGAAAAAGTACATCGGACAGGGGTAATCCACTGCACACTTGAACAATCCTCTTTTTAAGATTGCCCAGAAGAGCTGCTTTCTGCTGAGGCACGACGATTCGCATAATCCCAAAGAAAAAATCAAGTGCAGTCAGATGCGACAAATATACTGGCCAAGCTGTCCTCTCTGTCCGGTCCATTACAGTGGAAGGGTTTAACCAAGCCATTAGGCCACAACAAATTTGCTGCACAGTAGCGCTCCATTATGCAGGAACAGGACCTTTGGTAAGTTACGGAAAGGCAGTGTTCTAAGGTAATCACTTTGTATTTACTTCAATACCCTCAAGTATTGAGTAGGATCGATCTCGTTAGGCAAGGACACGAGTCCGATCAAGTGAGACCATGAAGCCCCTACCAAACGTCCAGCTCTACGTCGCCTTGACGACCATTGTCGCAAGCGTTTTCACCGCATTAACTTCTCAGTGGAAGAAAAACGGGTTTGACGGGAAAAGTGATGTCCTTCATATTGTTGGTCAATTGTGAAGTGGATATTTGAACTAATCAAGAAAGTCCATTCATTTCCGGTAGTCACCAAAGCAAAGTGCATGGACCGGCGTGGGCGAGAATTTTTTGTAGTCACTGCTCTTGATAATGATTGCAATTAAAGCAAGAGAGATAGCAAGCATGCACAATGTTGGAAATACTTCTATTTGCATTCCTCTCCAAAACAGGGTACCTGTATCTTTTGCATCGTAGCTTGTGTAATCTTTGTACATTCATGACGAATACCCTTATTCAGTTGATCCAGTTGGTTAGGTCATGGGCCGCAAACGTGAAACTTTCACAGTCTCCACAGAAGACGGTAAAGTGACGTTAGATCGGTTGATCTTGCCAGCTAATCTTCACGTTCTATTCATTTTTCCGGAAATCGCCAGCCCGGAGAGCCGACACGATCAAATGGAGGATTTTCAACGAACGGATAGTTTCGCTTGCAAACGAAATTACTAAATTGAAAGAAAGCCTTGTCCTTGAACAGCGTCTGGTAAGCATACATGTGGTCTAGATACCATGAGCAGAAATCCAAAATAACGGTGACCGGCCGCTTTCAACTCCTAGGGTAATTTGTCTTTGTGAGGATAACAACTGTTTTGCCCCAGTGACCTGCTGACTACACAGCGTGACGCGCCAATCTTCAAGGTGAACAGCAATGACCTCGACGCGCTCGCTGATTGCTATATGCCCGCGTGATCGGTATAAAACAAGCAGCGTGTCGTAGTATAAAGCATGAAAGTGGCAGCGAGTACTGCACTACCTCCTAGACGATAATACAGAGTAGCGACTACAACATTACAAATCATCCGTACTGTAATCCTACTAAAGGATCTTTCTCATGCAGAAGTTTATGGGACAGTTGCCTGCCTGGTTATGAATGCAAGAGTCCATTCCACAGTCGAAAGGTGTCTACTAGCTTAGCACAGATTTCCCCAGTTCTGAGACTGCCCACTGAAGGGCCAGCCAACAGTGAAACTCTCTTTTGTCTGCAGCATGTTGTGATTGAGTTAATTAATTCTGTTTGCACACTGAGGTAGTCCAATAGACTGAGTACCTATCATCTCGAAATGAACGATGGTTTGAATCCCAGGTGTGCCGGCCACCGAAGCAGTAGACGGCAACACAATATTTCTACATTAATTGGTAAAAATGACGTAATTGGACTTGCGCAGAGCTACGCCAATCCATGCTTCAGGGTTGGAGTTGCCCATCCGCCGAGCGCAATGCATTGAACTGTAGAAATCATTGGACATCGCCCTTTCACTGGGCTCAACATCCAAAAACTACGGCAGCAATTGATACTGCACCGACTTCCATTGCAAAATAGATTGAAAACGTATGAAAGGAAAAGTGACAAGCTTTTTGACCTCATCTGGTGATAATCTTGTTGCACTGACTTCATTGTAAGGAATATCGCTCGACAACAACTACTGTTATGGACAGTCAGTGAAAAAATGCACACTTTGTGCTTACAGACTGAATCTATGAAATCACACAGTGGATCCAACAGTGGTCAAGTGGATTAAACCTGTCCCTAACTAGGCCAAGGGTCCGAATCCTAAATCCACCGGGCACTATGGTGACAGACGGCAATTCGCCATAGTCTGGCTCGTTACCACATCCGATCTGTTGAGACTTTGCGGTTCTATGACGTTCCAAATTCATGGTCAAGGTTGACGATTTCCTCACCTTATCACGTGTAATGGCCCCTAGTGGCTAAGGGGTATGCCCTTTAATTAGACTCATGCATGAAGCATGCCATAAAAGTATGAAGACCATCTTACGTGTGCTAATTTAGTTCCTGCTGGACAACCTTACTCGGGATTGATTGAGCAGTTAGCCTCGAAACATTTAAATCTGAAAGTCGTGGATTCGATTCATACTACCGCCGGTTAACTTGCCCGATTGGCCGCGTTCCGCGACTTGAAGTTGGTATACATTGTGGTCTTATAAGGATATCGTTTGATGCGATATTTTATGCCGATTAATGAGTCATATCAAGATCTATTCAAACTCCACTTGAAATTGCACGACCACAGACGACATTAGAGCAATCATGAAGCATAACTTCTACTGGGAAAAGTCAGTGTTGCTGACAATAGACATGTGTAGTTTGAGGATTTAGTTAAAACGATACCCTTAGCTGTTTTGGTTAAGAAGCTTTGGATTTATGAGTTATGTTTCAATGGCATCGTTTACAATCTTATTTTGACCCAGTTCGTTCGGATACATGACAGCCCATTGCCGACGGGATACTTACGGTCACTTAAGTGTTGACGGATCGTTCTTTATAGATGCCAGTTAGCATGCATAGAGCACGCCAGTGAAAATACATGTGCATGCTCACTAATGAGCGCGTGCACCGGTGCGTGACAACATAATGTAGAGCCAACTGCAAATACTAGGACCGAAAGAGGTAAGGAGTGTATCGAAAAATCGATGCATCGTATACTGGTTTTCGTTGTAAATGATAAAATGTTAATAGCACGCCGTTGCTAGCAGACCGTGTAATTAGCCAACCTTTCGACTACCGTGGGTAGTCTTTCTTAAGGCAAGCTTTACAATCAAACATCTACCAACAACGCTATTATTAACATTATATCATTAACAATTAAAGCCAATTGCATTTCAGCGCGCCAAAACTGCATAACTCCACCGTAGGCGTGCGCAAGTGTGACAGAGCACTCAGTCTTCTACAGTCTGCACTTTCGTAAAATGTGGTGGTATGTGCTGAGGGACTCAACATGGTAACCCTGTGGATTCCAACGGGGGTCTCCATCTAAAACCACCGGCTGAAGATGAAATCTGAATCTTCACTTCAGATGCTAACAAAAGTTTGTTCCAAATTAACCTAAAAAGTAAGGAATATCTGACGCACTTATCCCGATTTTTTTCAATAATTACGAAGGGACATCAGAAAAGTGGTTCGTTCACCAAAAGTATACCATTATAAGGTACTGCCCATTGGGGGCTCGCAACTAAGGACCTAGTAGCAAGTTTGATGACAACCCTCCATACCGAGGTTGTTCAAACTGAAGCTGAAAGATCGATCTATCGTACAAACAATAAAAATAGTGAATAATCACAATAAGAAATCAAGGCTCGCAGAAGAAGATCGGCACTTGGACCAATAATCTTTTTACTTCTGATGCATTGCTTGAAGATGGGCAGGCGAGAGAACAAAAAATTAAAGTAAAAGAACAAAAAATTGATTCTCACTGTTCGGGAATTCGTATTAAGCGACGCAAATTGAGCTCCAAAATAACCAAATGAAAAGTGCATATAGACAAATAAGATATGGAATCAGGCGAATGTCGGTTGGGTTGACAGTGAGTTTGTATGAACAAGTCTGATACTGTTGACAAGATGCGGTGAGCAAAACGAATGTTGCGGTTTTCGAAACACACCTACTGTTCGACTTTTTAGATCAGATGCGAAGAAATGAAGACAGGCAATAAAAAGCAAAAATTGCTGTAATACGAGGGCATCGGATGATTTGCACAAAAGCTGCAGTGTTGGATACCACCAAAAGCATGCGGAAACCAAATAGTACACAAAGAAATTGACATGATTGAAAAATAATTCCGGGTAATCACTGAAGGCGGAAGAGCTAACACGTTGTTTGTAATATGCACGTCCACCCATAAGGACGTTAGAAGCGAAAATGTCGTTATAATATCCGAAATGCAACACCTCGTTGTCGTCACATCATCGCACGGTGAAATCAACTAAAACAATTCCAGTTTAATATCGTAGTTCATGACCGTTTTCAACCGCCTCTGTTCCGGAATTGCGTTTAGAAGGAGGCACAAGATGTGCCGGAAGAACGGACGGTAGATCCTCACCGTCTAGCTGAAGTTTGATCAAATGACAAACCAGTGCGAATTCTTCGTCATCTAAGCAGCCATCTCGATCGACATCGCCCAAAATCCAGATTTTACGCAATGTGCTGCTTGGTAATTGAGATTTGATCATGTGTGAACGGGCAGACTCACCGCTGATTTTCCCATTCACGGGGTTCAGTGTGAGGAAGATCTGACGGGAATGGGATGTGGACGCAAAAATTCTATCACTGACAAACAGATCAACAACAAAAACGATTGGGCCAAGATGAAGTTGTTGTAAGCCGGTCATGAAATATATTCAGGCAGTGCATTGGATACTGAGGACGGAATGTCTGAAAAACCAGGAATGAGTAACAGAACACTTCCGAGTTGAACCACATTTTACTACTATCGTTGGCAAAAAAGCCGAAAATTAGTAACCAATATGCACTAAAGATGCCTAGGGGCAACCTATCGACGATAAAGCGTTATATATATATATATGCAAAATTGCAAACAAACAGAAAAGAAAGGGTTTTAGTTGCATAACAACATAACAAAACTACGACAACCAGTTCCAGAATCGACAAGCACAGACGGGTAACCGAGAGGAGGGATATGAAGTTTCGCGTGGTTAGCATGTCAATATGTCCATAGATGGATCTCAGTGGATGAGTGAGGTTTCGTGGCATTTGTTTTTATCGTCCTGCATCTGCAGTGCGGCATAGAAGTAGAGGGATGGAGGAATGAAAGTAAACGTGGATTTTTCGAAGACTAACCTGATCCGTTTTGTCTTTCTCCCGACCAACAATCCAATCAGACTCGAACATCCCCTGGTTTATACCCTCGCTAGCCTGATAGCTGAACGGAGTGTGTTGTGAATCGAACGCGCCACCGCGAACAGGAGGTTCAGGGATTTTGCTTACTGCTTTCTGTTCCTGAAACACAAATAGAAGAGTTGAGGGAAAACCCAGCTAGGATGAGTGATAGAATTATTTTGAGCGACATACACCGAAGTGCTAACCAAAGTGGATCAAGTGAGACAAGTAAACCATCCCGTTTCAAATGATAATGGCAAAGCATTGCTGAAATGACCTGCAAATTTCTTGCGCAGTAAAATATAGCAAAGTACAATCGTCCGTTTTCATTTATAAGAACCATATTCGTAGCGAATTCAAGAAAAGCTGGAAAGAGAGGGTAGGTCATTCACGGTAGTCGGGAATGTAATGGATTAATACACGATGGGCGCCTTCATATCCTGCTGTAATGCTTATATGCAGTTACTGTTGTTCCCGGGTTGCCCAGAACCCGCGTATGTTGGATTGAGGCACACACTGAACCGCAAGAAGATAACAGCGTGAGAGATGAAGGTGAAAATCGATCCAAGCTCACACCAAACACTAATAACTGTGATCAATCGATGCCATTAACACATGGGCGTCCAGTCGTTCTAGATTCGTTCAGCGTTAAACAGCAAAGCATGCCTCACTGACCGCTGCCTTTCACCACAGTTACACTTTTCTACAAGAAGAGTGAATATCCGAGGGGAACAGGGAGTGGAACTACACAGGCGGGAAAAGATAAGAT